>VZTM01014016.1:0-18479 GCA_013400555.1 Jacana jacana | reverse complement strand
GAAGAAGAAGGGGGAAGAAGAGGGATTGTTGTTGGATGTCTCGGAGAGCCCCCAGAATAACATCAACTGTATTAACAGAACAGAATTTTAAATTATGACATTGCTGCACATTTTCTAATTGATTTTTTCAAAGGATGCATTATACCAGAACCAAATAGCAATTTCTGTCCTGTCAAAATGACTCCCTATGATGTTTCAAAAATATTGAGATTTGTTTCTGCCTGCCCTTAATTGGGTTACACTGGGGAACTGATCCCACAGAAAACCTTTTTAAAAAATCTTCTTAGGCTTTATCCTGATCCTTCAGCAACTCTTGTTGGCAGCAAGAATCACAAAAAGACTGCATAACTGAGGCATTCAGCATACATATGTGGCACATTTAAGCATAAGCAGAAAAGCATTCTGAATATAGTGCCACATGCAGCAATATCTATACTGTAATACTTTAGAGAGAGTATTCGGGTTTCCTGATTAATCTTAGAATGATAGAATTGTCTAGGTTAGAAGGGACCTTTGAGATCATCTAGTCCAGCCATCAACCTAACTCTGATTTAAAAAAAAAAAAAGACCCATCACTAAACCCCATCTACAAGCGCTACATCAACCCGTCTGTTAAATACCTCCAGGGATGGTGCCTCACCCACTTCCCTGGGCAGCCCACCCCAATGTTTAATAACCCTTTCTCTGTAAAAATTTTTCCTGATACCCAACCTGAACCTCCCCTGCTACAACTTGAAGCCATTTCCTCTTGTCCTACCATTTTATATTGTGACAAGTCACTTAGTGCTTGGATATACCAGTGACATGGAAGAAAATGTGAATTTTGGCAATAAGAGCCCAGTAAATCAGCAAATCAACTAAGGCTAAAGAGCAAGTTTGCATGAATTAAAGGGTATTCCTGATTCCTAGTGCCATGCTCAGAGCAACAAATACCACCCCACCCTCGCCCTGCTTTATTAACAGGTATGCTCAAGGGACTGGAAACAGCCCAATTGCCACTTCCCAATCAATTCTACTACTTTACAACACCTACTGGTGCTGCCGATGACAGTGGCTTGTATTCGCTGGGGTGTCTCCTGTGAGGTTCAGTGAAAAAAACCCCCATGTGCTTGGAAAGAAGGCAACACACGGAACGACTTCATCCCACTTGGCTGCAGGCACCACAGATGGTGAGGGCTGAATGGTTAATGCTACCACTTGGCCTCTTGGCCTTGGCTCGTGCGCTCCCAAGGGCTTTACACCCGCTCCGAAAACTGCAACGAGCTTGTGTGATGATTGGCCAGGGAGGCTCCCTGAGATCTAGCTGCATTTCCATGACCTTTACCCTAGCTGACTGATTTGGAGCTTTTTAAAATAGCTGATTAAACGCCTTTCCTTTCCCTGGCTTTAATTTTTTTTTAAAAGTATATAAATATGAATGATCTCTACATTCTGTATCTCCCTGATTTCCTAAGAGTGCCAGGCATTTTCTGGGGTAGGCATTAATTAGCGAATGCTTGTGTGACTGACATTCTAGTCTATTGGTGCTTTAGATCTCTGCACAGGCAGATGAAAAATGCTGTGATATCATGGGAAATGTGCATTTAACTCTAATAAACAAGTGGGGTACAAATTTGGTCTCCTTTGGCATGTTTGAACCTGCTCCCTTTCCGAACTGTTGAACCACTGCTTGAACAAGGACTGATACAAAAGGTATAACATAATAATCAGTCAGTATTCAAAGCTTATCTTTTATACCCGTTGCACATATAAAGCTGAGCTGGCCTGGTATTCTGAATTTCTGATTACAGTTAACCTTTAATTGTGAACTGTCAGCTACAGAGATCAAAGTATCTTCACTGCAGTTCTTGAAACCAGGACTTTCTCAACCAGGAATGAAAGATGACTTGAAGTTTTCTTATTTCACACCAGCAAAATTTAAAGTAGAATGTCATTTTTGCATAATGCAATGAAATAATATGAAAGGCTATGAGGGGAGATTTTATTCTCCCGGTAAAATATACATATTAGTTCAACATGATCTTACACAATTTGACAAGAGGATTTTCATTATTAATAAGATGAAATGTAAGGCTTCTAATTAAGTGGAAAACAAACCAGTGTAATCTACACTTAGAACACACAAACCTATTAGGTTTTGAATTTAATAATAAATCATTTATCTAAAGCCCAGCAGATTTGTTGCATGATCTCACTTGATGAGACTTTATCTCATTTCCACATTTGTTTTGCCTCCTTCTATCCTTACTATTCTTAATACAAGAGCAAATTTAGGTTTTTGAATCCCTATGCTGAAATGTAGCTACTCAAAAGGGTTGGCAGGTAACAAAATGCTTTAGTAATGGTCTCTTTAATTTTGAGGAAACAGAGTAATTTTTGAGTAAAATGAAATGTCTAATATGAATCAAGCACTAAATTAGAACTACGCTGCTGGACTGGTTTTTGTAAAAACAAAAACACTGGAGAAAGAACATGCAGGCTACAAATTTCAGCAGTAAAAATGCCAACTAGCTCTTACCCACAGGTTTTTGGAAATAAGTAACTAATGGTTTCAAAGAGATTTTAAATACTATCTAATTGCACAGGAAGACAACTATTCAGAGAAAACCTTTGACAGGTAAAGCCATACCTGCATAGAAGTGATGTAACTTGGCTGTACCTGTCTGCAACAATTACTGATGCCCAACAAACTATTTAACGCCTATGAGCGTCAGAGCTCATTCTGCTCAGCTACACGCATGAAACACGGGTGACAGAAAGGTGCCCCACATGCAGCTGGAAGCTAAAGTTGATTCGCAGGTGCATTAACTCCTTTTTTATGTGACCTTTGGGTAGAAAATAGCCGTTCATAAATGGTGAACAACTATTGCCATACAGATGACACGTGTATTTCATTTATCCTGCCATGTTTCCACAGCTTCAAAATACTTTTTAAACAAATACCCAATAGTTCATATTATCACCTTTTAATAGTCTCACATAATTTGAAGGCAAACATTTGTGGGAGGTTTGTTTCTAATAGACAAGGGCACCAAATGTCTTGTGACATCTTCTCAACAATATGGACACGACATTAAGCGCTCCTCTTAGAGTTTCTCGAGTACCAAATATGCACCAGTCTCCATATGGAAAGACAATTAATTTCCAAGTGCACAGCCTTTTGAAAATGCCAGCCTTAACAGCAGCAACTGCCATGTTATCTTATTTGTTGAAGTCCTAGGATTTGCACAGATGATGAGGATGGGTCCAGATGATGGGAATCATATAGCAAAGAAATGCACCCTTCTCTCCACTTTCACCCAACAAAAGTCACTGGGCTACGTGCCTTTTGTCTGCAGAAATGTGAAGAAAGGATAAAAGCTTTTTATACTAAGTCTTCCTACCTTTAGGATAGAAAAAATTGCTTTANTTTTTTCATGTATGATAACATGTATTAAAACACATACATGTTCAGGCACATTTTAAAGCAGAGCTGCCATGAGAGCCCAGAAAGCTTTTGCCTATATGTACCACAAAAATCATTAGAGGATAGTACAAAAGATCTAAGCTGGGTCACAGTAAAATTATACTTGTAACTTACAGAAAGTGTTCTTTCATGTTTAAATCAAACCACAATTATTTCAGCTTACTTATTCCTTGGAAAGTGGAACTCAAGCACAAATATGTTAGATATGATCTTTCCTGAGAAATATACGTGGAAGAAAGAAGCACAGATGCATAGATGACCCCGGAAGAAAACCGTATACAGCCAATCAGAGCAATCACCTGAGTGCGTCTTTATTCGCCAGTATACACATCATATTTGTCAGAACGTTATCACACTGCTTAATTTAAAATTCTCTAAATAGAAGATTCATGATATCAACAAAGACTGTGAGGAACAGAAAGGGAATTGGGGGTAACTTAGGAAATCTGGAAACAGAGCCAAAAGGTGTGTAAAAGCTCGGATTAGTTACCTTGCCAAAATGAAAAGAGTTCTTCTCTTTAACGCAGACAGCAGTTCAAACGGTTGACCAAGGGTTACTATCTTCTAAACAGTGAAGTCTATTACATTTGTTTACAATCTAATGAATTCCAAAGGAAAGTGACAACAATTGGTTTTAAAAGTGATTTTTCCTTTAAATACTTTCCAGCAATTAAGTTTACATGCAAAAAGCTAGTTCCACGTACAGAAAATACTTTGAAATAACCAAAGGATACCCATTCCAGTCTTCAAACTGACAAAAATACATTTCACAGAGTAATCAATACAAATAGAGAGAGCAAACAAAACACAAATCCACAGCTGCAAAGCTTCAGGTACGCAAAATGGCTATTTTAATGTTGTGACAGATGCATGGTTTGAAAATATACTATAGCATGTCTTAATCAAACTAACATGGGATTAAAGTTACCTGCGCTGTACAGGTACAGATAACTGAAAACAGCTGGTGGTGCTTTGCCTCTCCCCAAAATCAGAAGAGTTAATGGGATGTGTACGCTGAAAGTCCAGCTTTTTTTACAGAAAGAGAACTGGCAACATTAACTAATCTTGCACACCGGAAACCCTCAAGATTAATATGAAGTAGCATAAAAGGATGAAAGTGCTTTTTTGCTATATTGGTAATAATAAAGAAACCAAAACAACAAGTACGTGACAACACACAACTGGAAGTACTGTAGATACAATGNGACTTTAATAAGCTGCATAAACAGTTGCAAACACTCATTTGCTCTAACTATGTTACTGTCAAAATGTTAAAAAAAAAAAAAAAGGAGAATTTTAATTACTGCTTATTCAAGTTCAAAATGTAGCAGAAAAAGAAACGAAGCTCAAAGGATTGTGAAAACAGTGAATTCAGTCAGGGATATTAGGGGCTCCAAGGTTCTGTACAGAAATGAAAGTATGGAAACAAACCAAGCAAAGTCAAGAAAGAAAACAAGCACTGGTATTTCACCTCTGAAAACTTCAGCAAAAAAGCTTTTTAAAAGATGCATATAGTTAGGAGCATGATTGAGAACACGACTGCAATATACCCATTTTCTACAATCTTTGATTTCTATATAAAAATAATTCTCTGATTTCTGTGCCAAACAGGACTTGCAAATATAACCTATTCCCTTTAAAACTGTGCTTGGTGTCTTAAATGTTTAAGGCTCTACATGCACTGAAATTTAAGGAATTTCAAGTTGAAACAGTCATTGACAACTGTGTTATATCACAAAGATGATAGAATGAAGGGGGTACAATCAGGAAATGTACATACAGTGCAGCATGAGTCTGTTTCTGTAAGACCAGCACACCCTAGAGTCATTAGATAACATCAGGACTTCAGACACAGAAAAGTCGAATCTATTCTCAAAGTTGCACACTTCAGATACAGGTATAAAGTGGGTAAAACGAGCTAATTTGACAGCGCTGACTTTACTACTCTTTTTGCTTGTGAGGGGATTTTGATTAAAATGCACCAAGAAATACAACTCAAACACTTTACTACTGATACAATAATGCACAACCAGTCAGAAAAGAGGTATCTTGAATTCTCAGCTGTGAGTCACATTTACAGACACCTATTTGATATTTGTTCAAAGAAATCCATTCTATCATTTCTGTCTTTAAGTCATAGGAAGTCCAAACACTACTTTTCCAAAGAATTAGAAACAGACTTGGTTCTTTGGTAAACACCACGTGACTTACATCAGACGCAGGAGTCAATTAAGAATAACCAGTTGTATGGGGAGGTTTCTGGGAAAGGGGGGGGCGAGGAAGGAAAGTGGAAACCTTCAAACTCAAAGGAATGCATCGGGTTAAACTGAACCGCTGTTTCAAACCTCCTGTACTAGAAGTAATCAGGTTAAGACATCTCTTCAGTTGCAGTGACATTGCTTAAGCACGATAGCTTTAGTTTCTCCACGTATTCACTTCATACAAAAGAAAGAAGGCATCGAGTGCATCGGTGGCATACAGGCAGTATAAAAGTATGCAAGAAAATGCTACATACTCTGTATCTCTTACTTTTTAAAAATGTGGTGAATGTGTGCTATCTCTATGCACTATGACGCTTCTCAAACCCCATTCCTTACATCCCAATGAAAGAATGAATTAAAATGTGAAACACATTTTAATACTCTTGCTGATAACAGCACGATTCAAAATTGTGAACTTTTTGTTTTCACAAAGATCGGTATTAGCTTATAGTCACCAGAAAACAAGCTCAAAATTACTGGAGATCAAGGGAACTATAATCTGTAACTATACTTTTGGGACAGAGCCAGCAGCCTTTACTCGTGACAGATGTCCCACTAAGAATGGAGAGGAGGCTCAGTTTTACCACTGTTATTCATGTTAACAGTGCCTTTCTCAGAGTCATCCCGGAGAAATAGATGGAACTGCTTATAGGGAAAGGTACCGCGTAACATGAAAGATGTGGTTCAACCAGGGCCTGAGTAAAAGGCAGTAGGTTCAGGCCCTTAGTCGTTACATTAGCACTTTAGATTGTGTAACAGTGATATAGCGTGCTCATAGAGCATTTAATTTTACATTGTTAAATCATCTTATATAAAAATAGGTAAGAAAGCTCTGTAAGAAAGTATATATACTATATAAGGAGAAGTCTCTCCTTAAAAAAAGCAAAGAAAGGGAAAAATTGAGTAAAAGGTTTCACTAATTACACTTGGTCATGAAAATCACATTAAAAACGGTTATCATAAACAAAACAGTACTGAGCACTAATGAACCTTGTGGTTTACTGGAAAGGACAGCAAACTAGCTGTATAGTAAGAAAGGATCATTGCTCTATCTCCTTTTTTGTAAATATACCCTAATACATTCAACTACTTAGAAATTTTCTTAAATGTCATAATAAGCCATTTGCAAAATTTACTATCAAAACTTGTTCAAAGCCCTGCTCCTTGCTCGCACTATGGCCTAGAGATCACATCTCAAAGCTATGATGATGCTTCTAATTGATTCTGTAAATTCATTCAAACTCACACTATGGAAATGAACCAAAAGTTATAAAGCAATCCACTTTAGATCCTCAGCATGCAGTCAGTGGCCACAGGATTTGCAAAACACAGGTTAAAAAAAAAGAGAGAGATACAACGGGCAAGACTCTTGTCCTTAGATTTAAGAGAAAAAAGGATGACATTAATTACATCCCTGAATGTCCATGAGGTATTCCTTCAGTGGCAGGGTATTACTGTGTCCACTCTCCTGGGTAGGATCCTCAGAGACAGGCAGGTTTTGGAGGCTTTATGCCAACTCTACAAGCAGATGCTTCCAAGGAAGTAAATGAATTCTTCTAGCTACCAAGCTAGCCTTGCCCATTTTCTGGGCATAGTTGCTTCCTGGTCTTCATTCCTACCAGACCTCTACTACCCGCTTTCCTGACTCCTGGCACATTCCTCTCCATAAGGATCTGATTTCTTTGTTATACCAGCAGAAGCCTGCACAGCAAATCCTAATCCCACCAATTGATTAATTCAGTCACACCATGTTACACGTGAACTAAGCATGCTAGCATTAATATAATTGTGCCCTATTCGGGTGGGCATAATATAAGCAGGTACGTTGGGTGCTTAAGATTTTTGCACAGTTTGTGGAAAGGAAGAAACCCTGCTTGAACTTAAGGAGGGGCAGTTATAAATTCTTAAGGCTAAACTAAACCCTGTCACCTAAGGCCAGCTGGTACTCACCCTAGGCAAATAAACACGATCTACCCTGCTTACATCCCTAAAATATACTAGATGAGAAGCCATGGAGCGCTCACCCAGAGCTGTGATGCTTTGAAGGTATTAACTCCCACAATTCACACATTGGTGTTTCCCTGAGCAGGGCCCTCCCAGGGCCACAAGGTTCCAAGAGTGGAGTCTGAGTCACTGTCACTGCCATTCCATGAAGCCGTCTCTGATTTTAATGCTCTCCCTCTCACATGACATCTCTTCATCAGGTGTTGATTCACTCACTGACAAGCAAACACTCCTGTGACATTCCCCTCAAAAACCACAATCAGAACGAAGCAGTCTGAAATCCAGCTGTGATGCTACAGTTGAGTTAAACAGACCAAAATACAGAACATTCTTGATAGCTTGTTCCAACAATAAACTTCACTGAATGCTCCAGTTAAAATGATCAAGATGTCTGGGGGTTGATTTAACTTTTTTAATATTAAGTTTTTAATATATTGCAGAAGCTGGGGAAAAGAGAAAACAAAAATAAGATATAATGATTAAATAACAGGTTTGTATCTGGGTATTTGCTTTTTTTACCTCCATTCATAATTGAAAGCCCATTTGACTGTGCTGCAGGTGCCATGGGTACAACCGCTCCAATCTGCTGACCCCGTTGCATGCACTTCAAGCTTTCAGGGTCAGGTCCACGCTCCTGTTGACACCCATGGGCTCCTCTCATTATGACAGGTATGCACATTAGTGGCACAATGAAATGGATGTTTAGCTGGTACTGAGTATTCAGCTTCAGGAGGAAGTCAGTCTGCCTTACAACTGACAAGCCCCAATATTAAAGACTGCTTTAAATAAGACAGTTTTTTTCCTCCAGAGAAGCGTAATGAATAAGTAAAGGGTTTGGATACAGCTCTGAGTTAAATGAAAGGGCATTCTGCTCTTAGTTTCATGTTGGAACAGCTCAGGCCAAAAGGCTTCCCCTCAAACATTATTCTCTTATTTTACCACAGGCCTTTTCTTAGAACTTGTATGTGTAAGAGCAATCCGTATTCAATTCCTACATTAAAATGCCTCCTTCAAAGAATAAGTTTTCCTCCCCTGCCTCACTCTATTAAAATCGATCATTTGCATTTCAGAAATCTTAGGGAGATGGACATGTCACAGCAATTTGGCACCAGTACCTTATTGTACAATGTGTAGAGGGCCCTTGACTTCTATGGTCCAGTGACTGCCTCAGACCGCTCCTCAGGGTGCTGGGGAGTTTGCAAGGCGCAAGTCATTAGGGAGAAAAGAGAATAAATCAGTAACACAAAGTATAGACAACAAAAACATATTGCTGGAAAGGTGTGAAAAATTAGAAGGTAGTGATGCTGGCACTGCATTAGCCATTAGGGGTGGTTGCAAAAATGTACAGGTGAAAATGTCTCCTACAGTAAATGCCCTAAAATCTGGTTTTGACTCAAGTATTCTCTTAATTCATAAACAATGTTCAGCTCCAGTAAAAGCACATATATTTATTTCAAGTGCTCACCATGCTTTAAAATCTAATTACTAATGAGGTTAGAGGACTTCACTTGGATTTAGAAATTATGTCGTATTTCTCCAGTAGCAGGACCAAGCTCCGAGTGCCGCCCCTACCATCCTCCTTCCCTGTTGGCCTGGCTGAACGGGGAGCAGAAGCACAGCTCTGCCGACTCCTCGTCTCCACATACGTGGGAGGCACCGAAGTCCTGCAGAGGCTGCCTGACCTCTCGATGATCTTCTGCGCAGTGATTTCACACGTGCCTCTACTGCCCTTCACAATCCCACCTTTACCACAGAAAGGAACCAACCAACTTTTCTCATATTTATAATAATTTAAGAAGATTTTATCTTTGAGATAAACTTTGTGAAATGTTCTGAACATTAAACCAAACAGATCATATGCAGAAAAGATGCAGTGTTTTCAAGAATAGAATCTGTAAGCACGTCACCGTTCTATAATTATTTAAGGCTACGCTGTCAGGAATCAGATAGAATTCAAGAAGTATAATCTCTACATGGTATATTGGCACACAGAAAAGTAATTGAGTAATTTGATAAACTCTTTGAAGCACTAACCGTACTTTCAAACAAAGGTAAACAACAAAAAGCTAGGAAGAAAGAAGCACAGACAACTCTGAGGAAAGCAAAATGCCTCTTTCTAGCTTGTTTTGGATATTTTGTTCTTTAGAAATTCTGTTTCATGCTAAAGATTTAACTGAATGCACCAAACCACACCATATGTATAAGCCCTTACACAGGGTTTAAAAAACCCCAGTATCTAAAGGCAGATTTCAAATACAAAAGCGTAAGTTTGCATAAAACAATAAAAACCAAAATGACAAGCAAATCATAAGAATGGGATCAAGGAAGAAAAAACAACATGACAGCTATTGATACTGTAACTAAATCATAACAATCCCAGAGTGAATCCAATTATTGGTGTGACCGGTTTTGCACAGCAAATCCATATTATACTGCCTCCAAATTAAACATTCATTTCCATTCTTCATACATTCAGTTCTCAGCCTTTTTACAGCAGAAATCCAAGTAAGCCAAACCTCTTGTGAAGCACAGACTGGACCTGGATACCTTGGGAAACGTCACATGATCTAGAAAGAGATTTCTTTTCCCAAATGCAGACTACTATAAATCTCTGCACCTACATTTAGATTTCCATGCCTTCGAAATCTGAATGGTTCGATGTACAACTGAAGAAATACAACCTACAGAAACCCAAGTCATGTTACAGTTTAGTTTGGTTCTGTAAGAGGTTGTTTGTTGCACCTTCCAAACTGACATCTTCATTTGTTCAATGGTGATGTTAACTATATTCTCCACTGGAATGAATTTGCTCAGATCCTGCTGTTAAATACTGTACATGACTTTATATAAGGCAAAACCTGTATAGAGAGACAACCATCAAGAGACAACTCTCACCTTTAGGAAAACGCACCCAAATATCCACAAACAGAATGAGTAAAAACACTTCCACATCCATTGAAAAATTGCTTTTGATCAGCTTCTAAGTCAGAGTTTCTGCTATACGGAAAGCTGAAAGGAGTGGGGAAATCTGAGTGTTCTTCTTATGCATATAAAATTAGTGCTGATTTTTTATTAAATTCTATACTCAACATTACATTTCACAAACTGACCAACAAAAAAGACTGAAGAGACAACTTGTGTTGTATTACTGCAAGACTGTTTCTGTTTAAAGTTTTTGCATTATTTGTATATTTACTAAATAAAGCTTCTGTAAATGAAGCAGCAGCACAATAACAGAAGTAAAAAGAAAAAAGGCCTGTAATAATGTTTTAAATCTTTAAATCAATAAAAACTGAAAGCCTGGCTTTGCAAATAAACCCCTCAGAAGGCACCAAATAAACCAAGTAGTGGAATTAATAAAAAGGACT
Organism: Jacana jacana; assembly: GCA_013400555.1. NCBI lineage: Eukaryota > Metazoa > Chordata > Aves > Charadriiformes > Jacanidae > Jacana > Jacana jacana. Next base: position 7,380 of record VZTM01014016.1, on the reverse strand, counting down.
TAATGAAATTGTTAAGTAGTGTGAGAACTTGAGAACCATGTGAAATACTTTTATTATAGCATACTCACTGTCTCCAATCTCACTCTACTTGACTGTATACTCTAAAGCCAGGATCGTTCAAAGGTATTACAAAGAAATTTGAGAGAACAACATTTGTCCTAATAAGAATGCTCTAGGCTACCACAGGTTCTCTCAACAAAATCTAAAACTTCACTCTTCTACCCAAGTGCTACAACAGTCAGTGAGGTCTCATACTATAAGATGTCACCAACATTTATAAGAAAAAAAAAAAATTGCTTTCTTTCCATACAGCAACAACTAAGAGTACATGAAACTTGTAATTACAGGAAAAAAGAATATTTGGATTGGGAAGCTTTAGAAAAATAAGTTTACTCAATAATCCACAATTTCAGTAATAGGAGTTAGATTCAGCAGTCATTTAACTAGAGTGATTCCAATTAAATTACTTGGGACAAACAGGAATCTCAGAAGCAGCAATATTTCCCTAATTTTGGTGGAAGCCATAAGTGTTTATCTTATGGGAAACTTTCTTGTGATACTGAGGCTTCTCAATCATGTCACCAGAAAGCTGTCTTTCCCAACTTGAATATAAGCAAAGCAAACGTCTACTTTGGGTTTAAATTTGTTCAATTGCTGGCAAATCACTAGAAAAAAAAGGACTTACTGATGTTCTCTTCTCCACAAAGAAAGGTAAAAACTCCTGGTCTGCTCTCTACTTCCAACAAACAGCATATGGTCATCCCTAAAACAGCTCAGAAGAGACTCAAACGGGTACCTATTTCAACCAAAGCCAGTATTTTGTGTATTTCAGAGTAGTTCAACTGGTTCCACTTCCTTCACAGTCTTTAAACCCAACTCCAAACTGCTGACATTTTAAAGAAATCTGTATCAATCTGTTTAACGAAAATATATTTTAGTAAAGTCGTGATCTATGAGCTTCCTACATTGGAATACATGAATACAGGAAGTGCTTTCAACAGAAAGTTACATAGTTTTACAGTACAACCTGTCTAAGGAGATTTGGAAGGGACCAAACTAATGATCTGGTCTCTTTGGATTAGGCAGAAGTACTGGCAAGAGGGAAAAACCCAATTTATGCCATATATAGAGCTTGTTCCTGTCACAGATTGAAGAAACATTAGTTTGATGTCACAGTTCACCTGATGCCCAAATGCTAGTGTTTTTCAAACCAACTGCGTATCAAAAAATGAAAACTTAATTTTACTAAGCTCCTGGAAAGAAACTCAGTGTAAAACAACAGTATATCCATAGATGACATATTACTAAGTGTTCTTCTCCACCAGTGGTTTGGTTTTTTTTTTTTTTCCCTTTTGCTCTACAGATCATTAACTTTTTATCAAAGTGCAAATTATTGACCTTTAATCTGAATGCCGGCAGGTCAGAAGCTACAGTATCAGAGCAATACAAAAAGTACGCAAGGAGCAGCTTACATTGATTTGGAGAACCTTACACAAAACATTTCTGAAAACCACAAAACAAACCCAAACAAATACAGCATCAGGTGGACGGGGGAGGGACCGCTAATGTATCTGTGTACAGCAAGGCTTCTCTGACACCGAGGAAGTGTCTGACACTAAGTGAAGGTTATATATTAAATCCTGCCATTTCACACACTGTGCGTTCTTTACGATGGAATGTTGACCTCAATNATGCAGATCTGCACGTTAATCGCCAGAACTCCCGTTTTCACCTGCTGTGGACCGCAATGCCATGAAACTTATGTCTTCATTTGGATTATAATGACAGCTTCAAACAAAGTCCCAAGACTTTAATAAGCTGCATAAACAGTTGCAAACACTCATTTGCTCTAACTATGTTACTGTCAAAATGTTNCAATCTGTTGATTGTGACCAGGGATGATCATCTTCTGGAAAGACCAAACTCCCTTAAAACCATGACCGCACTTCGTAGCATCCGTTACGACTCTAGTAAAGTATGCCATCTACAAACTTGCTGTCCTTTAGATTCTTTCATTTCAGTCCAGTGATTGAGTTCATCTTCTCCTGAGCTGTTGAGACCTAAGGAAATCCACCCTATCATCTCTTTTCGTTTCATGCTGCGCTTATTATAGACAGAGAGTATGAGCGTCACGTCGGAAAGCTGAAATAGTGCCACTTGGAAAACGAAGGTTTCTTTGTATACGGGATTCGGCTGTCCTCGGCGGATGGAAGTTTTGCATTTGGACATCTCCTGCCCCATCGAGTTCAGCAGTGTTAACTTAACATATGTATCTACAAAATAAATGGTATTTTGGAACATCAGGTATCTTAGACCAGAAGTTTTTGAGCATGAGATATCTACAGGACACAAGGATATGGTGTATACCAGGCTGACTGAACACAGTTTAGTTTAGACACATGAAAAGATGACAAGTAAGCAAAATATTACAAACACAATAACGAATTAACTAGTTCACTACTATGTAAATGGGGTAAGTTAAAGGTATACCTCATAATCCTCTTCCCGTTGACCCCGCGCCCCTTTATTTGTTCTGAACAAACTTAAATTGCAGTAACACCGAGCAAGCTCCAACTAGGCACAACACTGTAAAGCATACCACTGAATTTTCAGAGAAAAAGAATAAAGGAAGTAGAATGAAAGCAACTAATGAAGAGAAATAAAAAAAACGCGCTGATATGCAGTGATGATATCAAAACAGGCAGAATGAAATGCTTCAGAATAATCTCTGCATGGATGTGGGTTTCACTTTGGATTTCTCTACTTTATTTATTTTAAAGATCCAAATGTAGCAAGGTGCATTCAAAGATGGAAGTTTACACAACTCCAAAAAAACCCCAAACCCTTGTAATTCCTAGATTCAAGAAGAAATAAATTTAATACACTTTTGGAGAGAAGTAATTTTTTGCATAATTCAATATGGTTGTTTCAACAAAGCTCATAGAGTACTCTCAGGAAATACATTTAAGAAGCCGATGCAAGCAGATGCGGGTAGCACACATTAGGTGTTGCTATTTGAGTATAAAACTTTATTTTTCAAGCTCTATTTGCATTTGACTAAAAGCACTGAGCCACGCTCCTGCAGAAGGATGTGCATTTCGTGAAGTTATTACCGACTTTAGGAAATACAGGACTGTATAAAACAATCTCTTTTTTCCTTCTTCATTCCTGTCATGTTCGTGTTAATGAATAACATTATTAAAAGATTAGAGTTCATGTAAAAGAAACCAATAGCTTCCCCTTTGAGGTACACTGAAATTCCAACATCCATAATCAGAGATAAATGCAACTTTTGCCTTAGTGAGTGCCAGAAATAATAAAGATATACTTTATAGAAACCAATATGGTATGCAGCCATGGATAGCTTTACTGCTGGCAAATTTTCTTTTGCATGAAAAAGACAACATCCAATTAGTTTCTACAGGAACTCACCTCGGATTATATAAACCTGTCCACCTATCAAGTGTTTTAGACAACAGAACAGTCCGTCTGACAACAGGGGGTGGAAAGCAGTAAAAGAAATAATGACCAGATGTCAATAGTTGGGTGAGAGAGGATCAAAGGTTAAAGTTTAAGAGGAAACACTATTCACTGGAGTGGAAGAACACAAACCCTTAACAGCATAGATCAGAAAAAGGATTGAACAAAAGGATTGTTGGGTAAAACTTCATGAAATGAAAATTTTGTGCAGTTTTTGTGTAATCTTTAACAAAAATTACACCACTTTCATAATGGGTTATCTTAGCACTAATAGCTACTGGGTTCTAAAATCACACTCAACATAGAAAAAATCATGCAAACTATTAGGTTATAGAAGACTGAGTAAAAATCCCTGTATCCTTTTTTATCAAATCTTATGCTTTTTCATGCAAACTCCAGCATATTAAGAAAAACTGCACACAGTAATTATACTTTATACATTAAAAGCAATAAAATGAAAAATCACTGAACTGAAAACTAAGCTGGCTTTGCCCCAAGCTTTTATAGTTACAGATATTTGACTGCAATACTTTCATTGTCAAGTAGTGATGGACTTGGGCACGAGAATGACTCTGATCTAATCTCTAAAAATAGCCAAAGGATGCTTGCATCTGAAATTCAGCTATGGGTCTCTACTTAAAATGTAAAGATCTCACTGGTTAAAAATCCATATATGTATGGATTTAATGTGTGCTTGCATGCATACACACACATGCATTAAATGTGTAAAAGCTCATATCCCATTTCAACAAAATTTTAAAGGATACCAAGAAGCATCTTTTTATCAGATGACATATTAAATATCACACAAAACAAAGACACATTCTAACATCAAATGGTACTGCCAGCAGGATTTGGCCTATTTGCCTGTATTCAGTTGCTAAATGAGTTACTACGTAACATAAAACTATTCAGCCGAAAAGCATATACTACCAATGCAGAAACATAGGCCTCAATCCATATTTGCTGCAGAAGCATTTAAGAAAATTGCATAGGTTCACAACCCCTAGACTACAGGAAGGATCACATGTGGGAAAGCATAACTGCTTCCCTTTCTACCATAGTTTCTCAGGACCTGACTGAACACTGGTCTGTACATGTGTAGCAACCTGGTCTACTGGAAGGTGTCTTTGCCCATGGAAGGGAGGTTGGAAGTAGATGATCTTTAAGGTCCCTTCTAACTCTTACCATTCTATGATTCCATGCCCTGAGCATGTACTTAGCATTTTGGACCACTGCTGGTCCAAGCAACAAATTTGATCAGAGCATTTCATCATCAACCCTATGGGTCCTAGTTTTCATTGGGTGGAAATGACGGCACGGAGAGAGGCAGGAACATGTCCATGATGCACTTGACAGGGAGTTGGGAAATGGCAGTGGCATGCACCTGGGTCCAGGAGTTTACAAGAAGATGTTACCAGTGTCGGGGGCGGGACAGCATAAAACAGCCCACAGGAGAAATTTGGATTCCACAATACTCTGTGTCCCAGAAAGTGCATTAGTTTTCAGCTTTCTAGAAACAACAAAACTTCAAACCTGCATTTGCCTAAACAGAACTGGGCTATTATTGTTACGAATATCAAAATTTCCCCCTATCTTTCACAGGGGATAACAAAAGGTAACACACAAGATCTTCCCTACAAAAAAAGTTAGACAGAACATGGTATTACAGGGTTATGTCCCATGTTCCATGCTGCTTTCTTGCAATCTGAAAATGATTTTTGACCCCAGTGACACATACAGTGGTTAGTGAGAGAGCATGGGCACCGAGAGCACATCTTGGGAATTAACATACCAGTGAGTGAACATACCTGTCTTCAAAACAAGTACTGAACCTCTATCTAAATTTACATATTTGAAATTTCAAGAAAATGTGGCTTTTCCAAAGATAAGCATAAACCACCTACTGTTCTTTGCTTTAAGGGAACAATGTGGTCCCTTCCTCTCCAGGTCTTCTCTCCTTCCCCACCCCAGTGTCCTTGGGCCTTCTTGGCTGCCCCCATCTATTTCTATGCTTTGCCTCCAAATATGTGACTCTGGAACAGCTATCTAATCATATAAAAGCATTAGAGATTCTTCTTTTGCCTTTCCTCTCTGCCATGTTAACAAAGTCTGGCTCCATCAGTGTGAAAAGGATAGAGAAGGCAAAGCAGAGTAAAGCTGAGCCAAATGCAATTAACAAATGGAATAAAACATGGGTCAAGAAAGGAAGAAATCTCAAGTTGTTTGGCTTACTTCCTTAATTTGGAAGACACAGAGAGACGTGCAAACGGCTTATAAAAAGTTGGCAGCCTGCTACGTCATCTAGTAGTGTCAGATAATCTGCTAGTGCCATACAAATCTAGGGATTAAGAAACAGAAAGAGGGGCTAAACCCTGAAGCCTCCAGACAAAATCAAGAGGAAGAGGCTGGTGTGCCTGGTTATAACTTATGTAAATCAGACGCAACATCTAAATAACTATAAAAATTAATTGTTAAAAAAGTTCATTACTGAACTTAATCTTAAATTCAAAGAATGAGAGACAGTAAAAACATTCTGTGTGTGTGATATTCCATCTGTCTCCAATTTAAAAGCATATAAAGTTCACAGATATTTCAGACAAATGTATTTTTTAAACAAATGCTTGAACACACAGTTTAAGTCCTTCCCAATGATGAACATTCCTCTACGCAGTAAATATTCCATAGGTCTCAGTTTGTTTCTCTGTTGTCTACACTGACATTCCCAAGTTACATATATCACTACCACATATACACAGGCACAGAAGCAATTAAAGACAGCAGTACCAACTCCTCTAGGAACAGCAATAATAGTTCCCAGTGTTTACATTAATATTAGCTGGCATGTACTTTCTCTTTAAACACCAACTTTTTATTCTTGGCCTGTGATGTGAGGCATTAGTAATTTAGCAATTAATCATTACGATAAAGGTAATTTATTAGTCAGTCATCATGAAAAATTAAGAGATTCTTGTCAACTTACAATTAATATTTTGAATTTTAGATTTTTGCTATTTCCCAACTGACTAGAAATATGAAACATGAAACAGATTAGCTGATGATTGCTCTATTTCATTTTGATTGGGTAAGACTAAATGATAGGATTGAAGTCCTTGCTACTGAGAGCCCCACCAGTACAGAAGCATTAGGATGAAAAAAGATTTTCACTCACTGGGTGGTCTGTTCGCTGCCAAGTTTTTGAAGTGGCTGCCTTTTATCACTTCTGCTGATAATCTTCCAGTTGTAGCATTATAAAGGAGGCCAACGAGGATTTCTGGAGCTGAGCCATGTACCAGAGACTGACAAGAGGAGGTACTTTCACTGCAGGACACTTCTGACATGCTCATTTGAGAGTCACAACCCTATAAAACAGATAAAAAGTTCCATGTATTTTATGCAACAATGTCACCGGGAAGTCAATTTTTAGAATAATGCAAAGAAAATTAGGAAAGCAGTGTACTGACAATAACAACAATGCCATTCAATCACCAAATAAGAAATGTATATCCTTAATACAGACTTGGTTTGCACAGGTTAGAGGTATAGCTGTCTGGAATTAAAAAAATTCTTGATTTGGTGTTTCTGTTGCTTCATAATTCAGGAGAAACAGCAGAAGATGAAGAGTAGCCTTTATGGTCCCTATTTGTTTCAATTGCTAAGAACTGCAACATCAGCTTCCAAGAGAACATTAAACTTTGGATCTTTTACTTTCCAAAAATGGAAAACACTAGTGGAACTTTGAAGATAATAAACCACAGGATTTATTCATCCTTTGTAAAGGTTATTCTCTAGACTGAGAATTTATGAGTAGCAAAATAATACAACACATGCAAATAGAAAAATGCACTCTACCTAGAATAAATTAGCTTACAAGGCATGTAATTGTTCCAGGGATACAGA
>VZTM01014013.1:0-24552 GCA_013400555.1 Jacana jacana | reverse complement strand
GAAATAGAATTTATGTAATGTGTAGGATTAACACTGCACATAAATATGAATAGTAATTTTAAATATAGATAATTTAATAGTAAGAGTTTTTCTTCATTAAGGTAGAAAAATTGTGCACATGAGCAGAGAAGACTTAGTGGAGTTGTAGAGGTTTATGTCAGCACGGGATTTGTCTTCATCAATGCGAGCTGCCCTGTTTTGCGGCTCTCTATTGCTTACATCACTTCAGCTTCCAGCAGGCTGAAGAATGCTCACTTTGTTCAAGTCTATTAGTTGCAACTGACTTAATTGCTTAGAAAAATATCTTTGCAGGGCAAAGCAAAAGCAGACAAAATGCTCCAAGTGTGCAGAAGAGTATACTCCTGACAAACAGAAAAATGTCAGAGAAGGTAAGCCACTTCAACAAACAAGTCTTTAATGTGTATTTAGTGGAAATAAAAGAAAATAGAACAATATGTACCATGTTATTGTCAGTGATGCAAAATGTCTTGCTCTTGCAGGTTGAGGGAAAACTATGTAAACTGTGTTGCGAGAATTAATTGTAAAAATTCTGAACGTAAAAAGTATTAATTTATGCAATGTACTAAATATGTCATTCTAACATGTTCCAGCAAAAGACCGTTGGTTTGTTTGTTTGGTTTTTTTTAATGTAATTTTAATATTTCTTTCAGGATGGGGGTATTCCTTCTTCACTTGCTGTAGCATATAGGATGACAATGGCATCGCTTTTAATTAGCATGTCAAAGATAGAGGATAGCTGCCAAAATATAGGCTACAGTGTGACCTAAAGTATTTATCAATCTTTATCCTAATAGCAAAGTGTTCATTGACTACACGTGTGACTAGGCATTCAATTACGCTTACTTACCGGGGTTTAGATTGCAAAACTGGCTTATCCAGACATGCTTTGTCTGGAAATGGAAGATTATTCATATACTCATAAACCTGTAAAGATCTTAATTTACAGTTTTATATGTAGCTTGTCTTGACATAAGTTGACACTGGTGTTTGTTTTCTAGCTGCATTACTGCTGAACTGGAAGATAATAAAGGAAAAAGACCCTTTAGTTGGTTCTATTAGCACAATTCTCACATTGTTCAAGCAGGATAACATGCTGTGTGTGCTTTTGAAAGTATGTTCTGAATAACCTGCCTCAGATTTCAAGCCAAGTATTTAGACTGGGGACAGGTGAATAAATGCATGTCCTGGAGTGGAATTGGCTTAGGGTATGACTGGCCTAATGAGTCTTATGACAAGTGTTGGTTTTGTCGGCCTTTGTCACTGTCTTTCAGCTCAAGGTGTTCCCAGTCTGGAAAGTCCCTGCTCCCTCCAGAATGCATACTCTTAAATTCTAGAGCTGTTTGGTGACATTCAGTAAACTGGGGTTAGGCATGCCAAAGAAATGATAGTTTTAATTTTTACAGCTACTACCAATTTTACTACCTGTGAAATCCATGTTTTAATGATTTATCATGCCTGTCTGTCAATGTATGGGACTTCCTCAAAACATGTTTTCAGTCAACCCCAGGAGCTTTTAAATGTTTAGCCGCTTTTGGAAAAGTCAGAGGTGGATTATTTTCCCACATTACATACAGAATCTCATATGACTTCTTCAGAAGTCACTTGTCAATAAAAGAGGAAATCATGGTATGATCTTCATGTCACAGAAAAAATATGAACTTCTGGTTATGGAATCATGGAATTGTTAGAGTTGGAAAGGACCTCTAGAGATCATCTAGTCCAACTCCCCTGCTAAAGCAGGATTGCCTAAAGCAATCTGGGACTCAGGACTGCATCCAGGCAGGTCTTGAAGGTCTCCAGAGAAGGGGATTCTATGACCTCCCTGGGCAGCCTGTTCCAGTGCTCTGTCACCCTGACCAGAAAGAAGCCTTTCCTCATATTTTAATGGAACTTCCTGTGTTCCAATTTGTGCCCATTGCCCCTCGTCCTGTCACTGGGAACCACTGAAAAGAGTCCAGCTCCATCCTCCTTTAACTCACCCTTTACAGACTTATAAACATTAATAAAGTCTTCCCTCAGCCCTTTCTTCTCCAGGCTAAAGGGACACAGCTCTCTCANATAAAGTCTTCCCTCAGCCCTTTCTTCTCCAGGCTAAAGGGTCCCAGCTCTCTCAGCCTTTCTCACTGCCCCCATGTCTAAGCCCACACTTCCTCAGTTTCCTATTGAGAACGTTCAGCCTTGCTGAAGCCAAGGTAGATGACATCTGCTGCTCTCCCCTCATCCAACCATCCAGTTATAACATCATAGAAGGCTATCAGATTGGTCAAGCATGATTCACCCTTGGTATATCAGTGTTGACCACTTCCAATAACTTCCTGTTCTTCAACAGGTTTAGAAATGACATCCAGCACAAGTTGGCTCTATTACCTTTCCAGGGACGGAGGTGAGACTAACCAGCCTGTGGTTTCCAGGGTCCTTCTTGCCGTTTTTGAAGACTTGAGTGATGTTTGCCTTCCTCCAGTCCTCAGGTGCCACTCCTGCTCTCCATGACCTTTCAAAGATGATGGAGAGTGGCCCAGCAATAACATCTGCTAGTTCTCTCAGCACTTGCAAGTGCGTCCCATCAGGGCCCATTAATGTAAGTAATTTAAAAAATACCAACTTTTAAAAAAGTAATTTCATAATAAACAAATAAAACATAGATATCCTCAGTCTTTGCAAAAACATGGATATTATCAGCTTCAGGATAATCTAGATTTGAGTTCAGACCTGGAGGTAGAAAACAGCTGCCAAGTCTGAACATGATACACAGACATGAATAACTCCAATAGCATCCACAAGAGCTGTCTGAGACAGGCTGAGCCAGATCTTTGGCTGTTCTAGACTACTGATTCTACCAGTGACAAGCTGGTATCAGCAAAAAGTTTGGACAAGGGAAAATTAGTTTTACTGTCTGACTCTTTGCGAAAGAATTAACTAGGCAAATCCCCATCGTATTCCCCCAACATATTTGTTTTCTATAGAGTAGCCTTGATTTAATTTGATTTTTGGCATGAGTTTTGTTTTGATTTCAGAGAAAAACAGGCATATGGAAGTAAGAGGATTGAATTAAGCTGGAATGAGAACTTAAACGAATTCATTGCTGTAGGTGCTCGGCAGTCCTGGCAATACAAATCCTGTGGCTTTCCACAATTCAGAGCTAATGAATGTGTTCAGAAATGCTGACCAAAATATGTGTCACATTCCACAAGACACTGACATGGTTCTGAAGCTGTGACAGGACCTGGTTCCTCTTCTCATTACTGTTAACAGTTCCCAGTTGGGTAATCCTTTAGCAGAGAGGTTGTCCCATGTGTATCTAAATGGCTATTCAAATAGGAGCATTCAATTAACTTAAGTGTGCAGCAATGGCAATACCTACCATAAGCATATGGTATAGGAAGACTTAACTCTTAATTGTCTCCATTAAGGCATACATAAATTTAGTTGCATTTAAAAAGCTTTTTTTGTAAATCTAGTATTAATGCTTATTTAATAAAAGAAAGCAAGTGTATTTTTCATGCTCAGGAAATTTAGCTGAAGTTCACAGAAGTCAAACATTTCTGAAAATGTCTACATTTCTGAAAGAAAGCTTACATCATGGGATTTGCCATGAACCAGCCTGCAAATGATCCCAAAAAGACTAATGTACTTATGAGTCAGAGGAGGGAAAGTGCAAAAAGACTGATATAAATTAATAACAGGAGTTATGGCCAGTTGTGTTATCTGCACATCATATTTTGATATAATCCACAGATTTTTTGAACGTAGGCACTGTCTGACTCTAGAGAACGGGAGTGCCAAGAGTTGTCAGCTCACTTTGTATTTCCGGAGCAACTTGTCCCATATATGTACCGATGTCAGCAGCATAAACGTGTGCGTAGTCAATTAAAATGCTTTTCAATTTTTTTTTAAAAATACAGTAAATTCTGCAGTGTTGTTCTTCAGCTATCACCTTCTAAAGATGAAACAGCTACTGAAAGCACTCCTGTGTAAGACAGAATACAAAATGTCTTCTCATCCCAGTGACACTTTGTGGTGACAGTTTCAGTGGCAGCAAAAACTAGAGCAGCTTTAGTCACTGCCTGCTGTGTGGACTGTTGGGGCCCGAGTTACAGGCACAGGGCAGGTAATGGGACAGTGAAACTGGTGAAGTGACATGTCTTCCTGGGTGCCGTCATTTGCTAAAGTGAAAAAGACGTCATGCTAGAACTTAATTGTGGCTGTTGTGAAGTATCTTGGCCAGCTGAAGGCAGGGGAAGACTGAACTGCAACCTTCATATTCAACAGAAGAATAATTTGGTTTTCTTATTTGCTTTTAGCTGATTGCAAAAGAACCATCTGTTTCCAGGACAGAGTGTTGGAGGACTTGGCAACTGTTGTTGGGGAGTGAGTCTCATTCCTCACCAGTCTCTAGTTTCCCTTTAGAAGGCCATACAGCACAGTTCTGCAAATCTTGCCCCAGCACTGGAGAATAAGACTGTGGAGATGGTGAAAGAGGAGTCTTATTGTCTACAGATACTTATTGCCATAGAACTGAACTACTACTGCAGATGACACTAAGTTGGATGGGAGTGTTGATCTGCTTGAGGACAGGGAAGCTCTACAGAGGGACTTGGATAGACTGGATAGATGGGCCAATGTTAATGGCATGGCCATCAACGAGGCCAAGTGCCGGGTCCTGCACTTGGGCCACAACAACCCCATGCATCGCTACAGGCTTGGGGCAGTGTGGCTGGAGAGCTGCCTGGCAGAAAAGGACCTGGGGGTGCTGGTCGACAGGAGGCTGAACATGAGCCAGCAGTGTGCCCAGGTGGCCAAGAAGGCCAATGGCATCCTGGCTTGCATAAAGAATAGTGTGACCAGCAGAAGTAGGGAGGTGATTGCCCCCCTGTGCTCAGCACTGGGGAGGCCACACCTTGAGTATTGTGTCCAGTTCTGGGCACCTCAGCACAAGAGAGATATCGAGGTGCTGGAGCGAGTACAGAGGAGGGCAAAGAAGCTGGTGAGAGGCCTGGAAAACAAGGCTTATGAGGATCGATTGAGGGAGTTGGGGTTGTTTAGTCTGAGGAAGAGGAGGCTGAGGGGAGACCTCATCACTCTCTACAACTGCTTGAAAGGGCACTGTAGAGATACTGGTGCTGGTCTCTTCTCACGGGCAATGAGCGACAGGACAAGAGGGAATGGCTGCAAGCTGCAGCAGGGTAGGGTTAGGCTAGACATTAGGAAAAAATTTTTCACGGAGAGAGTGGTCAGTCAGTGGAATCAGCTGCCCAGGGAGGTGGTGGAGTCACCCTCCCTGACTGTGTTTAAGAGCAGATTAGATGTGGTGTTGAGGGATCTAGTGTAGGGGAGAACTTGTAGAGTAGGGCTGATGGTTGGACTTGATGATCCCAGGGGTCTCTTCCAACCTAAATGATTCTATGATTCTATGATTCTACTGACATGAATCTTTTCTCTTTTAGGAGCGTGACTGACATCAGGAGCCCCACTAGCTGTTTATTCAGAAACCAGATGGTAGTTAAGGAAAAAGCAAGTAGCAGGTGACAATTGGCACATGTGCTGCCTTTACACTGCCTGCATGCCCCGGGACAGGAAGATTCACCAGACGGGTAACACACAGCATTTTTCCTGGAACCCAGTTACTGTGTGTTAGGGGTACAAAATGGAAATTTGTTCCCCTCGGGAAAAATAATTGCTGTAACCCTTGTTTTGTTCGGTCACAAAGAATTTGGTTTTGGGAGGATCAACTTGAATATTTCTGGTTTTATTAATATGCCAGGCTTCTAACTGCTTAACCTGTGGGATGTAGAATCAGATGGGAAGCTGGTGAGATATATGCTGTCACATGTTACCTGATATATTATGCAGATAAAATTTAGCAGCATCCCTCCTCCACTTTATCCTATTTGGAAAGAAGCATGAAAAATAAATAGCTGTTTTGAGTGAAAGCACATGCTACTTCATCTAGAATAAGCATTCTGCCATGAAAAGATTTAAAATATTAACCATTCTCCACTACTGTTTGCAAGCACTGCTTCTTCTCAATCTTTCCCACTCTGCTTCTTTGCTCTATTTTCATGTTTTGAACTTCCCTCATTTGCTTGTTAGCTTTTCTTCAGATGATCTGGAAGGTGACGAATGACCAGACAGAATTCAAATGCCATTTTTTTAATGCTTAGTAGCTGATTAAAAAAGAACTGGCCCATCTCTAGTGTTCACGCACAAATGCTCTCTCTCGGGTTTTTTAAATTGAGTCATAATTGCCTGTGCCAAAAGCTGTCAGTACAGCAGGACAGAAAGCAGTCAGCTCTTCTCGGTGTTATATAAAATTGTCATTTTTGAAGAATGAACAACGATAAAGAACTGCTTCTGTGCTTTTGCCCATTTTCACAGTAAACCACGATGTTTGTGTTGCTTGTAGTTTTGAACTCTTCTGTACTTTTCTCTCGTGAGGAAAGAATTTAAAACAAAGCAATAGGAATTTAAACACAACATATTTAAGGAAAATGGAGCTGGACTTCTAGAAAAATTTCTGTCAAACATGAACATTCCTGCATGCAGTCAAATAATGTTTGACAAGATCAAAGACTTTCATGAAAAACATGAAATTGAGTGTATTATATCAACTGTGGCAAGCACATCAGCACATGCTGGCATCTAGCTGTACATTAAAAGAAAAAATTAATATAAAATATTCTTAAGTCTACATATATTATATATACACCAGCGTGCTGTCATCCCTAATCATGTGTAATTTCAGGGGTAATGTAAGGCTTAACTAATATTTGTAGTGTTTGAACTCTTATCAGAGAACACTCTCACTGACTCCTGTAGTATCCACTTTTTCAATTTGACAACAGAATTCCTACTGATTTTCAGAACTCACTTCTTTGCTTTCTCATTCACATTCAAATTACTTTTAAGACAATTATTAATGAAAACTGACACTGTGTAATTCAGCTCTGGAGCCACTGATGCTTTCTGGTAAGCTGTAATTTACTTTTAGCTTTCTCTAACTACAAGTTAACGCTTCTGACATTCTGCATTTCATAACCATGGCCGAGAATCGGTCTTCAGAGTTCCAGCATCTGCGGCAACATGTGCTCCTGCATTAATTTGCTGAGTCAATGTTCCAGCTTTCTGGTTCACCTCTTTTACTGAGGTGATAACAGCTTTTCCGAAGCTGTTCTGTAACAGAACCAACTGCTTTCTCAACCAATGACTCATTGTTTTGTATATTGTGCTTTAAAAATTACACAGGGGACAATCCGTCCCCATTAAATAGACATAACTTCCCTGGGTTGCTCATATGCCTCCTAGCGCTATTACTTTTCTGTTGTTATTCGACTGCAGCTATCAACTATCTAGACACTATAGTAAGGAAATACATTCAGCTGACGCGCAAGCAGAAATCCACCTGACTGCAAGCTCTGTAAATCTGCCTTATAAATGCCCCTTACCTTTATAAAATATTGAACAAAAACTAGAAATGCTGAAATTGTTTTGGAAAACAAAAAATGTGAGAGCATAGAGGAGGATGGTTCAGAGAGGATGTTAGATGCGTATGTTTACATAAACTGAGGTGGTGCTTAGTAGCTTAAGTAGAAACATGCAGGTTAAGTGTGTTCCTATAGAAGATAAACTGTCAACATGG
This sequence comes from Jacana jacana, assembly GCA_013400555.1. Taxonomy (NCBI): domain Eukaryota; kingdom Metazoa; phylum Chordata; class Aves; order Charadriiformes; family Jacanidae; genus Jacana; species Jacana jacana. Next base: position 16,895 of record VZTM01014013.1, on the reverse strand, counting down.
AGATTATTTATTATACGCATGTAATAGGATACTAGTTTTATGAAGCAAACTGCATCCAAAGAGACTGACTTGCTTGCGGATGTAGGCTGTTTGTATTTCCCATGTGTATCAAGTAGCATAAATATTATCTAAGTGGTGGGATTTTTTTTTTTCCTTCCAGGCAAGCAAAATGATGAAGACTGACAACTGCAAATTGGCTATTTCTTTAAACTTCGTAAGTATCCAGGTTACATTTGATCATTTGAAATTTAGAGAGGGTGTCTGGGCAAGTCATAAGGACTTGGTTTCTGTGTATAATTAACCCCATTCCAAAAATCCCTAGTCACAGTAAAGTCAGATATAAGTAATTAATTATCCTTGGCATGAAAGCTTTGACATACACAGTAGTTTTGAAAGGTAAAGTAATGAAAATCTGGAAAATTTAGTTGCCTTGCTCTGGAGTACCTGAGAGGAGATGGATATTGGGATAGCATTAATACGTTATCTCACTCTTACTTCTAAATATAGTTCAGCTTAATACTGTGTGATTTGAGAGTACGTTGGTGTAATTCAGTGCTTTCGTTTCCTTAGAACCGTTTCTCAAAGGTTGTTCTAAGGCAAAGGTATTCCTCACTTTCCTCTAGAGTTCTGTTCCCATTAGCAGTTGATTTAATCCAAGACAAGGTGGTGCTGCATTGTCCAAACCCCACACCTACCATGAAGAGCAGCTGAAGCAAGTGAGAGCAGAACATGACTACGTGAGTAATCTCTGTGCTCCAACCTTGGCATTTTCCAGTTTCCTTTGTATTTCACACAGCACTGTGCTGAGTTGTCTGCCTTTGTCATGAAAATCTACCTATTTGGGAAAATTACATAATGCTCTGATTCCCAGTATGCCCTTGAGCTTTAAAAGATACAAAAAAAAAAGAAGAAAAAAAAAGTTAGCACGCTATTCAAATGAGAATAGGGTAAAGATCTCATGAGTAGTGAGACATAGTCTGTGTCAGTAGCAATACAAGAAATATGACATTCTGGGTATTTTTGGGTTCTTTGTTCTGTCACATTTCATATTTAACTTAAGTTTTTGGAGGAAAAAATAGATGATAGACATACCACCTTTTAAGCCAAATCTTGTTTGTTGCTTGGTTGTTTTTCTTTTTACAACTTGGCTTCTATTTTTGATTGATCTTCTGAGCAACCATATTCTATTTTCCACTATGCACATTTTATTCAAAATGCTGAATCTGAGACATTAATTCAAAGTCAGAATTATGTTTATGATACAAATATATTATCAGCATATTTATACCAGTATCTGAATTCAAAATTACCCCTATTTTTGCAGGGGTAATGAATATAAAATAAAGACATTTTGGGGAGTCATCAGCAGTAATGATTATGTGCTTTATATCAATAGATGCTACCTAAAGTTATGGTGTTTAATGCTTTATGAAAAAGTAAACATGCTTTTTATTTTATGCAGTATATAGAGTTAACTTTATTTAACACACCTCTTGTTTTTTTTTTAAGTATTGCTAAGATAGGAGGAAGTTTTCAAAATGGACGCAAGACCAGGCTGGACGGGGCTTTGAGCAACCTGCTGTAGTGGGAGGTGTCCCTGCCCATGGCAGGGGGGTGGAGCTTCATGATCTTTAAGGTCCCTTCCAATCCAAGCCATTCTATGACTCTTGTAATGTGACATACAATTTTGATCTCTAAAGGTTGGACATTAAAGACAATTTTTGAAGCATTGGAGGGGAAAAATATTTCCATTCATGACTCATGTCCAGGCTAATGCTTTTATTTCCTACAATAATTGTAATTGTGCCATAACAACTACCACTTAAAATCACTACAACAAGCCAGTTTTCAGTCTGTGCAAGTTGCTCTGTGCAGCACAGCTGATGGTAATAAGGGCTGAGCAGTTGTGGAAAACTCCTTTTGATGTTTAGTGTGTTCTAAACAGGAAAGGAGAATTACACGGCACTTGTGTAAAAACTCTACAGAGTTCAAAGAAAGTCTTTGGTGCATTCACATAGTTACGCTCAACTCTTCAGAATGTCGTGACTCAATGGGATTTCCTGTGGCTGGGCTGTTATGCCCTCAAGAGGCATCTCTGCAAATCTGGCAGTAGCAGAGCAGTGTTCACAGGGCAATGGAAATTGGAAATCTATTTCTTTAAATATCTCCCTTGACTTTTAATATGTTTTCCCCTCACACATTTAATTCTTTCTCTGTAATAAGTTGGACAAAATTATAAGTTGACATGGTTTTGCTTGTAACTCTGTCACTCTTTGGCTTGCATCAAAATAATTTTCTTAATAATGCCACAACACAGAGCACTTGTACAAATTACCCTGAGAGATGTGTGTTGAAATTGTTATGAGACTCTTTTGCATTATTTACATCATGATGTTCTGTCAGTGCACTAATACTCAAAACTGTTTATATTTCTGGATTTAACAAATATGTAAATCAGGTGCACATTTCCCTAGGAATGCACATGTCTCTAATGAGGACAAACAACAAACTTCAAAACAAACAAAAGAATAGAATATGGTAAACAACTCATGTGAAAGAGGGAAAAGAAATGGTGCTCAAGTAAATGAAATAGAGAGAGGGGGCTGTAATCCTTGTCTTGGGATTGTTTCATCGGCTCATCTTGAAGCTCTGACAGATCATTTGTTTCTTAGCAGGGAGAGCTCAGGGGAAGAATGGCAGCCAGACCCAGTTCTCCCAGAAGATGATATGAAAGCTTCTGGGTTTCCTCTATGTAGGAATTTATAAAGCTGAGAGGATTGAGTTCCTCTCACTAATTTGATTAACTACACTCAAATACCACTCCACAGGGCCCCAGCTCTCTGAAATACCTTTATATATATATCAATAATTAAAATAGCTGTTTGATTTCAGTCTAAAAGGACAGAATGGGAATAGCATCATGGTGAACTGAGTTTCAGTATTGTAGAAGGATTTGAATGTCCTTCAGAGAAGCATTCAGCTTGAATTTCATCTCAAAATGTTGCCCTGATTTACTAAGAATAAGTGATATCTTTGAATCATGGTGCTTTAGATTGAGTATATGTATAGTGGGAATGTTCTTTATTGTGCTGTGATTGTGCTATGCTTTTTATTATGCATCACTCACTGAAAACTTTATCTTCCATTAAAAGCTGAATTCCATTCAGAAGTGCAATTAAACAAAATTTGCTCACTAAAATAAGACATCATTTATTTAAAGCTGGCTTCTATTTTGAATTTTGATGGCTTCCTGCTAAATATGCAAGCTTTCTTTTCTGTGAAATTAGTTCAGTATCTAAAAATCTGAATTGCTTGGTATTTTGGTTTTCATCATGTAACTTCAGCCCCAAAAGTACTGGTAAGTGTTATATTTGTCAATTAACCACCATCTTGACGCAGATCATTATGGTAAGATTAGTCTGAGTTCTCAAAAATCAATGAACTCAGAATAGTATATGTGTAATAAGTGGGGTACATTGTGTACATGTACATATGTGTAATAAGTGGGGTACATAAGTGGGGATACCAACATTCCTCGGTAATTCTGTAACTGCATGTTGTATGTAACTATTGCCTTTTTCTCTGTTTTCAGTCTTATAACTAAAAAAAGTGCTTTGTGTCTGTTACAGTGAGAACAGTAGCAGTTGGATTCTGTGCAGTGACGGCACCACGTTCATGAAGCTTCTGTCTCATTTGTCTCTGTCATTATATACCTGGTCTTGCTTTAACACATTCTCATTTGTTTCTGCTGGCAAAGTTGACAGGTAAGGATCATTAGTAGCACAGCACAACCACCCTGAAAAATGCTCTCTTGATTTTCCCGTTTGTTACTTAATCTGTCATGCAGATAGAGATATTAGAGTGCTGGAGAACGAGCTCTGTAAGCAAAATTATTTCCTGATAAAATCTGTCCCAAAGTTATGCCAAATCTTCACATCCAATTGTCTACAAAAAGTCTAAAAATGACTTTTCAATAGTATGTGCATGTGGTAATTCTCTGAAGATGAGAACACGGGAAGGGCTACTCTGGCAGCTTTGACTTCTTTTGACCTGACTTCCATCAGAAAGGAGGAAAGGTTTGCAACAACATCAGCTGCTGCACGATTTGTCTCTCATCTCTTTCCCAGCATTACACTCCCAGCAGCTTTCTGCCTTTCCTTGCCTATGAGTTAACACCACACAGGAGGCGTTAGCTTTGTACTACTTGAACTCTTAAACCTTGTCTCTGGGGGAGTGAGGAGGCCATAATTACTGTGATCTGCTGCTGATGGTGAAAGAAAACTTGGTATTCACAAACCCCTCAGTAGAATCTGGACTAGGACTTTTTAAAATTGATACCTCTAATACCTCTAATTGATACCTTGGCTAGGTGTCCAAGGGAGCATGAGTTACAGGACTTTCTTAAAACTATTGTTCACTAGATATACATTAAACTGACTTTTAAGTAGTGTACAATTGCTGTCAGTTACATTGTTACCCAGAAATCTAAACTGTCAGGTGCCCTTAAGTCTTGTTGATTTGGATGAATGTTTTAAGTACCACCAGAAATTATATGTATAGTATAGAAAAGCAATCTTCAAATGTGATTGTAGCACAGAGTATTATTTAAAAGACTCAGATTTTCAGTATGGGTATGTATGCTTTACTCTACTTTTGTAGGAAAATGTAAGAAAAAAAGAGTGCATGACTAAAGAGCAGATAAATACATTAGTAGTTTATGGTAGTAAACTTGTCTGGGGAGGAGAGAGTTATTATTAACTGTCCTTGCAATCCCAAACAGAAATACAGGTTGGGCAGAGAATGGATTGAGAGCAACCCCGAAGTAACAGACTTGGGGGTACTGGTTGATGAGAAGCTTAACATGAGCCGGCAATGTGCTCTGGCAGCCCAGAAAGCCAACTGTATCCTCAGCTGCATCCCCAGCAGCCTGGCGAGCAGAGCAAGGGAGGGGATTCTGCCCCTCTACTGCACTCTGGTGAGATCCCACGCAGAGTACTGTATCCAGGTCTGGGACCCCCAGTATCAGAAGGGCAGTGACCTATTAGAATTGGGCCAGAGGAGGCCATGAAAGTGCTCAGAGGGCATTTCTGCTGTGAGGACAGGCTGCGACAGTTAGGGGTGTTCAACAAGGAGAAGAGAAGGCTCCAGGGAGACCTTATAAGCAGCTTTCCAGTACCTACAGGTGACCTATAGGAGAGATCGGGAAGGACTTTTTGTCAGAGAGTGTAGTGACAGGCCAGGGTGTAATGGGGTGTTCAGCCTGGAGGAGAGAAGGCTCTGGGGAGACCTAACAGCAGTCTTCCAGTCCCTAAAGGCACTCCAGGAGAGATCGGGGAGGGACTCTTATCAGGAATTGTAATGATAGGATGAGGGTTAATGGTTTTAGACTGGAAGGAGAGATTTAGGTAAGATCTCAGGAAAGAATTCTTTCCCGTGAGGGTGGTGAGACACTGGCCCAGGTTGCCCAGAGAAGCTGTGGTTGCCCTATCCCTGGAGGTATTCAAGGCTGGGTTGGATGGGGCTTGGAGCTACCTGGTCTAGTGGAAGGTGTCCCTGCCCGCAGCATGGGGTTGGAACAGGATGATCTTTAAGATCCCTTTTAATCCAAACCGTTCTATGATTCCTTGAGATTTGCAACTTTTACAAAGTGAACTTTAATGTCAGCTTTTCAATTTTTTTAATTGTGATGTTAAAAACTTTTTCTGTTTTTCATGTTGTCTTCTTGTGTTCAAACTGCTCATTGTGAATATAAAATAAATTAGAAATAATAAAAATGGAATATGTATAATGAAGCATTCAGTAAATAAAAACATGAAAACTTTAGTAAATAGCCAGCCTCTTCATACTGTTTGAAAAATCCTTCTTGGCATTATATTTTTGCTAATTCTAATTTGAAATTATGATTTCTAGAAACTGAGACTTTCTTTCCAGGAAGCTGGTGTCCCTTGTGTCAGAAGTCAAATATGAAGACACACCTCAATGTACTTACATTGTACAATTGTCAGTATAAGATGCGGATTCTAAACTTAGAGGAGTGAAAAGAAGAGGTTAGCACCTTCTTTGTTCCTGTCTGTGATCTTTTCAAGGTATGTTTTCTGTATACCATCATCTATTTTATTTTAAAATAATTTTGTCTTATTGACAACATATGATTACATTTTTTTAAATTGTTTCTGAGGCTTCATGGCTAAGTATAGTTCCTTAGTTCTCTGTTCTCCTCAAGGAGGGTGGGAATAAGGATTTTTCCTGAGTTTGTGCCTTTCTGCTTTTAAAACTATTCCTTACGGTGTTGATTTTACTTGCTTTTCAGTTTTTAACAGTTTTCTGGAAGAGAGTGGAGAGAAGAAAGGTGATATGAGAACAAAGGTTGCATGTTATTTTGATTTTCTTATGAAATTATTTCTTTTTCCAGATACTTTTTGTCACAAAGATTTAAACAGGTATTTAGCAGCAAGGGTAATGGATGCAAGCTGGAACATAGGAGATTCCAGTTAAATATGAGGAAAAATTTCTTCACAGTGAGAGTGACTGAACACTGGAACAGGCTGCCCAGGGAGGTGGTGGAGTCTCCTCTGGAAACATTCAAAATTCGCCTGGATGTGTTCCTGAGTGATCTGATCTAGGTGTTCCTGCTCCGGCAGGGGGATTGGACTAGATGATCTTTCGAGGTCCCTTCCAATCCCTGATATTCTGTGATTCTGTGATTCATTTATGCAGGGTCAAAAAAGGCAATACAGCATAAAAAATACTGAATAAAAAATTTGCATGTGAAGTTGCAGCATGATGGTTACCTGGAAAGTTAATGGAAAATAATTAGTATTGGAGAGCTGAGAGACTGAACTGAAATCTGCCATTTTGAATTTGATGCTTGCTAGCTTATTTTTGCAGTTTGATTTTTTGTAAAGTTTTGTTGGTTTGTGTTTATTTTTTTCCCCTTTGCCAAGAATGAATTCGGTTCCATCTCCGTGTCATTGTGAACTATAAATGTATCACTCTCCTCACAGTTTTGAAACTTAAAGGAATTCTGAAAATCCTTCATTCTCAGAGATCAAAAGCTACTGTAAAGCTGGGTAAGTCAGCTTCGCGGGAGCTATTTGAAGTACTCCTGGTTGACAATCTACCAACCAAATCTCTTGCTTGCCCAGATTGTCTGTGAGCTTGTGAGGTAAGTAATGCTACAGATTTCATCAATATTCTTAATTTTCACCCAGGTGTTACCTCTTGCTTTACCCTTCATTCAGTTGTCCTCTCACAAATTCTACTCAGGAAGCAGTGGATGTTTTCTGATCCTGCTGATCCCAAGTGGATTCAAGTGGGTTTTTTTGAAGGAGTTATTCACAGAACTCTTCCATGTTTAAATAGAAGCAAGTGGAAAGAAGTCTGGAGTGCTTAAACAGGGCTTATAGCCCAATGTATTTCCTTCTGAGCTCTGTGAACTTCTGATCTTTCACTTCAGCTGGAACTTTGACCACAATAATTCCAAAAACCAAACACACAGGCCCCCTTCAATAGAAAAAAGTGACACAAATTTCCATAAAAAAGGCAAATGAAGTTTGGCAGTAAACAGGTGGAAGACGAGAAGAAGCCACACATAGAACGTTTCACTTTGTACCTTGTCTTGTTTGCTCTTAGTCTGACCTCTGAAGAGTAAGGATTGTTTGAAATTTATGGAAACTCCTTCTATTGTAATCACTACATTCCACTGCATTCACATTGCCCCGCTTTGCTTCGCTTCAGTCCGTCTTTGTTCCTACACATTATGGTCCCTGCGCGCAAGTGACAAGTTAGTTTTTGGTAATTGCCATTGAACCCAGCAGGACAGAGAAAATGCAGAAACCACAAAACGAATTACAGGGGAAGCTCACATGAAATGAACTTCCTACACAATAAAGCTTTTTCCCTGACGCCAGTGAATGCAAAACTTTTATATAATTAATATTATTTTATATATTAATATTATTTTTATGTTATGTAGCAGTGTTCAGTAATAGCACTAAAATTATACAGAACCACCATTGACATAATGATGGTTTTCCAAGCACTGTATAAAAAGCCTAACTCATTTTTGAGTGCAATCTGCATAAAATCGGAGTTGTACGGAATTCAGGGTAGTTCTCTATTTATTACACTGTATTTCCAAAGTTTTGTGTGACCTTAAAATGTAGTTATTTTCAAAAAAATGCGACTTTAAGTTGGTATGTTTGTTCAGTTTGAAATCTGAATTGTAAATCTTCCCGATGTTGAGATGTTCCCAATTTGAATGTGCCTTTTTCTATTTTAAGCAGTCTCTTGGATTCTTTCAGCTATGTTTTAAATGTATATGAGGAATGCATCCAAATGTTGGGTGCTGGGGGTTTTTTGGTTTTTTGTTTTTTGTTTTTTTTTTTTTGTAAATATGGCCTTTTATCGCTGGATTATATCTAATACAAATTCATATGTGGATTTAGCCAGGAGATGAAGTCCTGGATGGTGTTGCTGTATCCAACTGACAGTATTGTTCCTGGTAACGATTGCAGTGCAGAGGAAAAGCGCTGCCCACTGCTTGAGCTTGATTGTACCCTCTATTATAGAGAAAGTCAAGGGAGACACAAGCTTTCATTTGTGAAGCAAACAAAAAACCCCTGTATGTTCATTTCAGCTGTTCCAGTAAGAGCAAGATAATCTCAGGAAACGAAAGAGGAGTCAGACTAGATTTCCTACTGCTCACCCACTTTATGCCTATCAGTCAGTTTGTGTGATGAACAAAAATACTGTAGGAAGAGTGTCCCCTCCAAAAAATACTTATGACATGCTTATTCCAGCTTATTTCCTTGCTTTATTTTATTTAATTTTGTTACTGAAAGAATAGGCTGACGTATTTCTCTGTGGCTTATGTCTTTAGAAATATTTAGGCTAGTCCCACTGATTAAGATTTTCATATTCATACAGAATGTAATCAGCATGAAATTGCAAAAAGAAAGCCATCCTTCTGTTTCAGCAGTGAAAATCAAAATAAACAACTCAAAATTTGTCTTCTATCTGTCTAAATTACATGATGGGTTAATCATTCATGAAGTAATCATTATCTTACAAGTATGTCTTACAGCTCAAGAGAAATGAAAAATAAAATAAATACCATGCTGTTAATTTTTCTTTATTATTGGAAGACATTCCATGGTGTCAGTGCATGCAGGGAATGTTGGACAAGTGTTTAAAGAGATTAAGCTACTGTTTGGGAAGGATTTTGTGAGACAAATGGAAAAGCTATTATAGTGTCCTAGTTTGTATTTTAGAAGGTTATGAAAACTCATGGAATAGGTAATGAGACTGGATAAACAAATACTTTAATGCCAATTGAACTACTAGGGTGTTTGCCTAAATAAGAGACATAAGCTTTTAATTTTTGATACAAGTAAACTTTCTTTCGACTATCACTTTTTATGATATAGCAACTGCAGATCATAGGAAAATCTGGCTTAAGTCATCTTTTCAGAAGTCATCCCATTTATTCCCTTCCCATAAGAAAGGATCAACTAATCCATTTATGATTAGCATTTACTCTGTTTTCTAAATATCTTGGTTTAGCACCTTAGTATTTTTAATACTTTTTTATACAATGCGGTTTCCTATGACATTATGTACATAGGCTTTGGCTTAGTGTCATAAGTGCTTGGCTTTCCTCTCCATTTTCTAATGGCCCTGGTGTCACTATCCCTGCCTTCCACCCTTCAACTTTCCTGCTTCCAATAAGGTTTTGAAACTTTAGATTCCTTTCTACCTTCCAGTGTTTCTCTCTTGCACTGCCTAGCTTGTGTTATTCATTCCTATTAAGATAGATCAAACCACTACAAGTTTTTAATTGGATTTGTCGTGTTGGTGGTGTTTATTTGGTTTATTTGGTTTTGTTTCGGGTGTTTTCTTGCAATTAATATAAGATAAATTAAAAGCTCATAACTCTATCCAAGTTGTTTTTTTACTCTGTTGCCACCCACACACAAAGGAAAAGACTATTTTAATGAGAGTGCCCACTGCACCTTGGATACCTTCACTGACATAAGGTGATGTTGCACTGGGGTGGCCACTGCACAAGCCTGAGCTCTGCTTTCTCAATTGCACTGTAGTGAATTCTGCCTAAATGAGTTTCTTCCAATGTAGTTATGGTTTTCTTTGTTTTATTCCTCTACACCTTCATATGAGCATTTCTAGTTATGTGTAGCATCTGTTTTAGATAATAACCAGTCACTAAATAAAAGAAGTTTATTTAAAATTAGTCTTTGTTGATTTTAGAAGGAAATAAGAACTGGGGACAAGGCATTTTAGTATTCTTTTAGTGTCTCCCTCCCTTTACCCCTCAGTCACATCTGTTAAGAAGTAACTGTACTTTTGGGGGCTTCATAAGGACAGAGAAGTTCTCTTCAGAAAATCATGTCACTCTACCCATTGCTGTAGTCTGTAAGTGGAGGTATGTGGTGGGCAAAGCAGCAACTCCAGGAAAGCAACAGAAGCACAGTGGAAATTTGAGCAGAAGGGTAGTTCTGTGGGAATGACTTGTTAATGTTGGGTTTCAGAGCTAATCTAATGTTGTACTTTATACGGTACAGGACAAATGATAACGCAGTAGCATCTTCATACTAGAATTTGTACTTTCTTTCCTACAATTTAATTTAGATTTGATCAAAAAAGTTTCCTGCCTTTTGACTTCTAGTGCAAGTGACGTGGAAAACAGGTTGCTGTTCTGGTACCAAAAGATTAATACTGGAATTTAATTCAGGGCTCAGAACTCTAGTTTATGCATTCTTGATAATATACAAATTCTGATTGAGGTGTTCATGCACAGTATTTCCATAATTTTTTCAGGCACTGTTTGGATCCCAACAATTGACATGAGATGGAAATGGAGCTATGAAAGGGTCTGAGAAAGTATACTGAAAAAATCCCAGCACCATCCAACCCCACAGACAAATTCTTCTAATTAAAGGCTACTTGGCATTAAAATTGGGTGTTTTCTGTTTTATAGGTTTTAGATTGATATACAATGGTAGAGATTACAATGTAATGACTTCCATCCATTAGTACTATGGGGAGTTAAATCAACTGGAGCATGCGCTGGTAAGAGTCAGGAAGCTCCGGGTCACCACCAGTTTGTTACACTATTAAGGAATGTCATGGTGGGTACATTTTCATGTCAGAAAGAGCTGCAGAGTTAAGTAGGATAACGTTACTGTGTCAGGATAGTGGGGAAATAAATGCATAACAGCTGTTATTAGACACTGTAAATACAAAATACAGCTGTTCCCACGAACACCATTGTGAATGACAAAGGAGAGAACAATCCCTTCCTAGTAGCTCTTACTGTGGCAGGATAAGCTTCTTTTTTCCTTCATTCTGATGTTTTTCAGGGACTCCTGTACATAAATTGTTACCTTGGTAGAAAATTCAGGTGTCTGATCTTTATTACGTTTGGTTTAACTCAAGGTACAGTAAACTGCAAGAAAAATAGTATTTATGGCAGATTTGCATATTATTTGGTTTTGATAAAAATGTTGGTTTCACCAAGTTTTCTGGAACCTTCAGGGAACTGGAAGAAAATAACCCCAACAATTACTTACTTTTATTTTTCTGTTTCTAACCTTTCAGTTTTCAGGTGTTGCACTGTTGTGCCTGAACCTTTGCCTTCTCTGGTCTCCAGAAATTGGTAGGAATGAACTTGCAGTCATCATTTTAAGCGATTAAAGCCCTGTAAAAGGCAGTTACATCTGAGAATCTCTCTTCTGATATAGTGATAATATGGGAAGTATCCAGAATAAGTAAGCCCATGAACCTTTGGGTTTCCAGTTCCCATGGGAATATGTCAATAGACAAGCTATGTTATTAAGTTAACTGGACACAAATTTGCCTTACAATTTTTCCCTTCATTCAAATGGGACATGAATATTTTGTTTCCTAATCTATGCAATTACCCTGGAGCTCCTGTTGCGGCGTGTCAGTACAATGACAGCTTCCCCTGAATGACAACTCACAGCTCTAGTGAAAAATGACAGGATTTGTAAACCAAGTGTGATTAAAGAAATTACTCAGTTCTTGGGTGACTCTCTTTCTCAGTGGCATTACAGTTAGTTAGTATACTGCATTTTATAATACACCTTAAATGTATTTATTTTTGAATGGATCTAATTGACACGCTTAACTGGACTGGTAATAGTGTATTGTACAAAAGTTGGTATCACAGAATATGCTGTACTACTACCTACTGACATAACATTGTTGACAGCAATTAGAGGATGCTCAGAGACGTTCTGCACCTACAGTGCAATCTCATAAAATCAAGTCAGTGGCAATAGGTCTCTGAGACTGTAAATCTTCATTTTATGGGCAGACTTTTGTATCATGTCTTTGTTGCCACGTGGGCCGTTTTGGTCACTACTCTTTGATCTAATCGAGGCCTTATTTTCATGTAGCATAAGCCACTACTTGTCTCCCTGAACGTCCATGTCCTGGGTTGAGAGACCCAAGACCAACATTTCTTCTAATCCTGGGGAAACCTACACTCTAGTGTCCGAATTCATGGAATTATTTACTTTATGGTCAGCCAGGCTCTGTGAGATTCAAGGTCTTGCTGTTTTTGAGCCTTGCCAGATGCAGGGATGGAGAAGCAAGGCCTGGACATTTGACCTGAGCTGGCCAACAAGGTTATTTCATACCATGTATGTCACATTCAATATAAATTAGAAAAGTTTGCTGTGTAGTTCTGTCTCCCTTGATGGCAGCAGTCCAGACAACTCTTCAACTCTTTGCCCTGGTGCTGGACACCTGAGGCCTTCCTTTCCTTCCGAAGCTGTTGTGCTTGCAGTGTCCGATATTGGCTGTCCCCTACTGGGAGGGCACAGCTTCCTGCTGATAGAATTGGCTGAGTATAGTCTTGTATATTTTATATCAGTATCAGGATTAATTATGGTTCTTTAGTATTATTGTTAATTATTTAGTCTTATTCTATTAAATCTATTTAGATTTCAACCCTCGTGTTTCTTTGTGTTCCCTGATTCCCCTTTCCTGGGTGGGAAAGCATCATTGGGTGATAGAATAATTGTCTGAATGACAATAAACTGTTATGAGTTTTCTCAAACCATAACAGTCTTTCTGTGTGGAACTCTGTTTCATTCTATTTATCTGTAAGATGCTTTAATGGCATCATGCTTAACAAAAATGGTGAAATGAATTGGGTAATTTACACTCATGAGCATAGGAAAGGAGTCTTGGACTGACAGCTGACTGGGAAGCTCTTATGTGATTTTTTATGAATGGTGTAGCTGGAACTCGAAATGTAAATTATCATAAGGTTTGTTGTGTATATTCAATATGAGTTTTGGAACTTGAACTCATATCTGTGCTATACATTGATGGCATAGCACAGATTTTCAGCTCTTGGGACGAGGGATTGATTGTGATGTTTGTATGGCAGGTAGCGTGAGCCTCTATTTGTACTTAGAGACTAGGGGAATTGCTGCAAAATATCTGTCTAATTCTAATAGTGGAGTCCCCCCTCAAATAAGGAAAAAACTCTCAACATGATAAGAGCTTTTAAACACTTTCAAAATGTTCAGAAAGTTTGCAAAATATTCAGAAATTTTTAAGGTGTAGTAAGGCAGAAACCTGAACATAAGAGCACTGTAGACATTAAAGAGACTAATGCTCTTGTGCTGATTTCATTTTTCTTTTGTTGTATAAAAATATATACATTACAGAAAAAAAAACATTGGAGATGATCTGAATTTGTTGATAAAACGTTGCTGGGTTGCAAATCATTATGATATTTTAACAACATTGCCTGGTTCTGAGTTAGTATCTCTAGGCAACTTGCATTATATTATACCTTGGAATTGCATCTGAAACTTGTGGCTGCACAATACTGCTGGGGAAACTTCACATTTAGGGTTGACGGAACAGCCCAAGTTCTAGGTAAGATCACTGGTGTGATGTTCTGGTGGTGATAACTTCTACAGCTTCTCCTTTGTTCCAATAATGTTGATGCTTTTGCCTTTTCACTGCACTTCAGAAGCAGCTTTTTTTGGACTCTTTACACTCCACTTTCCTTCTTACCTTCTTCATCTTTATGGCCATTGATTTTCTTGAAATATTCCGCAACACCTAATAAATTCTTTTCTAATTAATCACGCCATATATATTTGGTACCAAAACCCAGTGACTTTGAAAGGAGCATTGCTTTCTAGACAGAGTACATGCCTATACATTTTATATAGTTTGCTATATAAAATATAGCAGTATATGTAGATATGCACAGTTGGTAACTATTTAGTATATTGGTAGTTGAAGAAGGTCTCTGTGAAAAGGATTACTCTGAAAAAGATTATTATTTTGAATTTCCAGTAATTAAATGACAGTCAAATAATTTTACAAACATTAAATAACCTTAATGAATAAATAGGATTTCTAATGCTAAACAGTTAATGACTATGACAATTTGTTTTCATCAGTTGAAAGTCATCTAAAATAGTCCAATATTTTACTCTGTTAAAGCTTAAATTATATTACTTAGGATTATAATAGGACTTGAAGTTGTATTTCTATTACTTATATGCTTATAAGATTTCCCACAGACATTTAGTACTAGTGACTGTGGGACAGCTGACTTCACCTAATTACCATTCTCAAGATCCGGGAGCTTCTTTTCCCCACCCCTACACTGTACATACTTTTCATGTGATGGGTTAGTAAAGCTCTTACTCTAAAGACTCAGTAACCCATTTTTTTAGTAGAGTTGGTTCAAAATGTATTGTAGTCATGGACACTATTGTCTGGGTGTTTTACATAAAGCAAAGCTGGGTTTATATAATACAGAGAGAATATATAATGTATGGCAAATATTATTTATGATCTTTATGGTCCCGAATTTTATTACCTGAATCTGAAGGAGTGGTTTTATTTTATTTTTGTTTGTGATCACTAATTCACATTTCTCCAGTGGCCAAGGATAGGTGGCCATAAATAAATGGATTTGCATCTAGTGAGCCCAGCAATTATCAGAACTACTTTAAGAGCATTTTTTTAAAATTGCTGACATGACTGAGGCCAGATGACACAGCAACTAATATGTATCTTGTTTAGAAATATGTCATATAACATGTACTTGAGGATAGATAACCTAATGTAAATGCATGAAGTAATTGTTATTGCTTCCCTGAAGATAAATAGTTTTTCTGAACTAGTAGGCTTTTCCATATAAATCGTTACTTTTTACCAGTTTTTATTTTTTTTCAAATAAGTTTTATAATGGCCATAAATGGAAAGTGCGATATGTTTGCTTAAGCATAACACAGGGCATTTGTTTGTTACGCTATTTAATTGAAATCAATGATGATTTTACTTGGAAAAATTGTTGTATCGTACTGTCACTTGAAAGAAATGCTGTTTCCTTCCAAATGTGTGGAATCGGATGCACATGGATTGACAGCATGTGTGTGACTGGAGTTTTATGACCATAATTCTACCTTCTGCCATGTATATCTGAAATGGAGATCTGCATCTGTTGTCCTGGCGGACCAGGGCAAGAGGCCGTCAGTGGCATGGCTGTGTTGGAGTGGAAACATCACAGTTAGTGCATTCTGTTCTGATAACAACTCCACTACATCACAGGGACTTGTCAGGAGAAAAGCATCCATGTCAGTGTAAGAGAAGGGTCAAATAGCATTACCAAAACCACCCCACACTTAACCCCCTCCCAAAAAAAACCATTATAACAGTTTGAAAGGTTTTTGTTAGAAGTTGGAAAGCATTTCCACTCATGCACATGTAGAGGGGGTAGAATGAAGATAAATCTTGTAAACGTGAAAATTACCAAGGATTCCAGGCTAAGATGGATTAACTGCCAGACAACTATTTCATATCATACCTGGGAAGTTGATTTAGGATCTAAAACAAGTTCTCTGAAATGTCTGCATTTCATCCGACGTGCTGATGTCCCACACTTAATGAAAGTAGCATTTCTAGTACATCAGTACACTAAATCAATACACATTCATGTGAGGAATTAGACAACTTTCATATCTGCTGTGTACTGACTACCCTGTACGTGTCTGGGTGCCTCCTTACTTGTTACCCCTGGTTTATGGAGAAGCAGATCTCATTTTCCTTTTTTGTAGCCAATTGTAATTTAACAGATAGTAGCTGGCAGAATTTGAAATGTACTTATTTCTCCAGATCTCTTACTGTAACTCTTTATCCTCAGCCTCATCAGAAAGATCATGACGGGAAATTTGGCCTCAGACAGCACCATCTTTTTTGTTAGAAACCCGACAGTTACTTCAGTGTATTTGTCAGGATGCTCCTAATATAGAGTATCTTCCTCCCATTCCTCGCTTTCCTTTTGCTAGCCTTTGCTTTAACTCCGTAGCAAGCAGTCAGTCATCCTACATACTGTAAACAGTTATACAAAATAAGGGAAGAGTTGCCATTTTACTGCTGATACTGAAAAACATCTTTCTATGAAACAGCAGAAAAACAACCCGTATTTTCTTGTTTCCACTCAGCTTTCTCATTTAGTGCCTTATGGAAAGAATGTCTAAATGTTTAGGTGTGGGACAACCTATGTTTGGTAATCATAGGAGTGGGTCCAGCACCAGGGTAGCAGTTTGTTCCTATACATGATTATTCCGAACTTGTTCCATTAAAATAAGTAATGCAGTTGTTGATGCTCTAATGAGAAAAATACCAGCTGCAGGCTGCTTCTTCCATGCTGCTTTGTGCACCGATGGTCTGTGTGGATGTGGTATTAAGGCGTCATTGGCAGATGTTTCGGATGACTCCAGTACTCACAACTGGCAAATCCCCAAATGAATTGTGGAGGTCACCTCAAATGAGTTCTATTTCTTGAAATAAGCTTCTGTAAAAATCTCAAGTGG
>VZTM01014003.1:60345-73341 GCA_013400555.1 Jacana jacana | reverse complement strand
TAAAAGTAGGAGGTAGGACTTTTATTGCCACAGCGACAAAGTTTGGGGCATCATTAGAAGAAGAATTAGAGTGACCGACCGTGACGGTGGGAATAAATTCGGTTTAGTTTTCTGGTTAC
Source organism: Jacana jacana (assembly GCA_013400555.1). NCBI lineage: Eukaryota > Metazoa > Chordata > Aves > Charadriiformes > Jacanidae > Jacana > Jacana jacana. The sequence goes on along the minus strand of VZTM01014003.1, from coordinate 73,222 downwards.
TCTGTTTAGTTTTCTTTCACATCAAGATGATAACAGCAAAGAGAAAATGAGATGCCAGAAATGAGGAAAAGAGTAGAGTGAAGGTGAGAAATGGGAGGAAATTTATCAGGAAAGAGGGAAAGAGAATGATGTACTTGATAGAAGGAAGAAACGAGTTAGACATCCAGCAAATTGCTGTTTTCTTATTTACGTTCTGGGAAACACATACTAGGTCACAGACAACATCTGAAAACCTGTATGTGTAGATAAAAGAAGGCAGCTTAGCTGCACTTTTAGTAAATAGGCTGAGACTCTATCTGCACACAGTGACATTTAATTAAGTCAGTAAGCTTGAATGATTTTTTTTTATCCTGTTTTAGTTATGGTTGAAAAATTATTGCAGCTTGTAATTTTGTATCCTTATCTGAGCAAAATTCCATAGAATAGATTAGGAATATTCCTTCTGTGGGGGCTTTAGCGATGTTCTATCTATACAATAATCTGTAATGCTACTTTACTGAGGAATTAAAGAACTGGGTGGTAACCTAGTCCTGTGACACATTGTTTTAATTATAGTTGTTTATGTTCACACAGCATAAAGCAAATAATGAATAATGGATATCTCAGCTAAATATGGGGGGCCACCAGCCTGTCAGATGTAGCTTTTGTTTTGCAGAGACCTACTAATGCTATGATGGTTTTGTGGTCTATATAGGAACTCCTGATCACATAGGAGTGAGCATTCAGCACCTTCTTCAAGGGACTAATACAGTGAGAAATTTAATATTGTAAAAATAAGGTTTTTAACTGGTGCCACACTTCTGCACACTTTTTTTGTGACACTGTTCTCTGCTAAAGTCATGCTGTAGATGTACCAGGTTTTTACACATGGAAACAATTCTGTTTTAGCAGAGGATTAAGGGAAGATAAACAACATATTTCATAAAAGATTGTTACATCCTCTCTCTCATTGACACTCCCACCCCCACCCCTGGATCAGAAACATAGCCTGGCATTGTATGCTTTCCATTAGATCTCCACAGACGTTTCCCTGCCACAATGCAACATAAATTTTCTCTTAGTTATCAGATTGTAATTATTAAATAATAATGGGGAGAGAGATCTCAACCTGTTCATAAAGCATAGTGATTTTTTTTTTTTAGTATAAAAGAACACAAATTAAAAGGACCACACTTTTTTTCATTAGAGGAGAACAGAAAAGATAAACTTTTAAATTTCTTTTCTGTCTATGTGTGCACAAGAAGTTAACCTTCTTGCTGATCTGAAGCAATACCAGGAGATGCCCTTCTGGAATGAGACACAGAGCTCGGACAAATGAGACCAGGTGATTGAAGGTGTCACACACCCACTGCCCCTCTCTGGAGATGTTGCAAAACTATAGTGTTGAAATCTAGCAGGCTCTTCTGCCAGAAACCATGCAAGAGATGACCCTGGCTATTCATTGGGACTGATAAACTTTAAGATATATGGTATCTTCCTTTTATTCTGAAGGTCCTCTTCAGTTTCTCTTCCTGCCATTCAAACACCAAAATCCTTCTGGAACAGCAAATGCCAAACAAACACCCAGGCTGGAATGGTAGATCCATTTGCTATTAGTGTATCTTTCTTCTTCCTTCTACCCGCGTTCTTTTCTGAAGAAACCCCTTGTTTGCTTTCTCTTTGTTTCTTAGCTATTAGAAAGCCTTAAAAACTGCTTTTACTTCCCTGTCACGCCATTATGCTTTCTGGTAGGAGGATCAGCTGGAGTCATGGCAAAGAGAACTGCTGTCCTGGTAGTTTTATTTTGTATTCACCATACGATTCCCAGAATTGCATTGTTCCTTCCCAGAGGGGGAAGATTGGTCTCTCATGCAAATCACTGGTCCTTTTCTTGGCTTTTGTAGCCTTCCTGAAATTGTTGGAAAGGATCCTTCTTTCTGCAGAGTGGGGAGGAGGAATTGCACCAGACAGGCTGGCCCCAGTCATTTTATCCCTTTCCTGTGTCTTACAGCTCCTTTTGAGGACCAGGCACCAGGCAGTACCTATCCAGAGTTCCCAGGGATTCTGCTGCTCTTGTGCATTTGGTGCGCCAAATTCCGCAGCATTATTTGACTCAAATCGAGACTTGCATCGGTATGAGAGTGCACAGAATGTGGCCCACAGCCTTGTCTCTGTGCAAAAGTATGCTTGCTTGTTTAAGCTGAATTGATAAATAAGCGCTTTTCTGCTGAGTTAAGTGGTACATGAAGTTGGTACCAGTTAAACAAAATAAGCATGTGTTAAGTTATTTCAGCTGATAATATTTTGGGTGTAGAGGTGTCCACAGATTCCGTTTTCACAGAGCCTTGTTAGTGTTTATGGAAGTGCAGCTGTTATCCTCAGGAATGCCTCCAAGCCTTGGAAAGTCTAGCAACAACACAGAGAATGTGCAGTAGTAGTTAGGCATTTCTTTTATAAGAAGTGACACAGCCAAGTCGAAGGAATAAAGCTAGAAACAATCTGGATAGATCTGCCCTATGATTGAAAGTAGCAGGTATTAAACTACCTGTTTCTCACAAGTGAGTTAAGCAGAAATTTTAATTTAACCTCCATATCCACAGACGCACGTGCAGAGGATTATTGCCACCGCTCTGCCTACAGTAGTTTCCATCACTTGCTTGATTTTGCTTTTTTAGTGTTTAAGCACTGCTTTGAAGCTGTTAATTGTTAACTTAGGCTGAGTCTGTGCGTAGATGCCTATAGCAGTGTCAGCACGCTAGGATCACAACTGTTAGATTAATGAATGGAAGTATTAGCTTTGTGCCAGTGCAGTACATTAATAGCTGTGCAAGTTCAATCAAATACACTACTGACTTTGTCATTGTGTAGTGGTATTTACCAGATCTTAGGCAGGCTGCTGAGAAAGATGAATGTAATCTTTCATTTTTATCTGACTTAAAAATAAGGTAACAAAATCATTTTCATATAATGTTTTATTATTATTCTTCACAGCAGGCGAATAGATGTACCTGTAGACTTCAATTCTTCACTGAGAAAGGAGTATGCATATGTGAGGGACATCATAGTGAATGGAAGGAAAACTAACTGCTGCAACCATTCTCTTTCACATACCTTAATTTCATATTCTAAATTGCTGGAATTAATACCAAAAAGAAAAGAAAAAAAATGTACTTATTGCTTCTTTTTTTTTTCTTTTTCCTTCACAGAACCTGAAGAAAGTGTTTGTAGAATTTAGTCATCAGGAGCTGTTTGAGTTCTATAACAAGGTCTGTAGAATTTACAATACTATAGTTTCTTTGTAAACACCTTATGCTGCTCAGCAGGAAGTGTTGCCTGTATGAATTAAATCTAATGAAGCTGGAAGGAAAATGGATCCAACTTTAATTAAGGCTGCCGGATTTGTTTGATCACATACAGCATTTTCAAGAGGAGTCTGTGCATTCACATTTGGACTAGGCAGGGCTTGGGTCATGGTAAGCTTACCTGGTGGTGGTTAGATCCAAGAGCAGTAGCTGGTGATTAACAATGAGAAGCTCTCTGGAAAGAGCATCTTTGTTACGTCTTCAGTAGAAATGCTAGGCTCGTAATCCAGTCAAATGAACTCTATTTAAATAATTTTTTTTACCGTGTTGTTATGCATTGGAAATTCACAGCAAAACATCTGTGCATGTAAAAAAGGCAGTATTTAGACAACTGTTTCTTTAAAATTTGAATAGTTAAACAGCAGCAATGAATTCTAATAGCTCCATGTAAAAACAAATATTCATGAGCACAGGATTTTTTTATTGCTATGTGAATAGATTTAGTGTGCATAGTTGAAGATATTGGAATGTGTTGTTTTTTCTTCTGTTTGTGTGTTTCTAAACAACATTTTATATAAGTGGAGTTTTTTCTCTTTTTTTGTTCCTTTAAATAGCTGGAAACTATACAAGCACAGCTGGATTCCCTTACGTGATGTTTTTGAAGACTTATTTCTCCATCACACTCCTGCCATCTCATTATTTTAAATTGAAGATAGATTGCCAAGCTGTGTTTGCTGAAGGATTCAGTGGGTTGCTTCCTGTAAAATTATATGGCTTATCTCCTTTTTAGACCAGTAACATTAGCCAAGAGTCTTTCTTAAGAGTCTAAAGGTTCTAATGGACTTTCTCTTATTTTCTGAGCAATTTTGAAGAATGGCTTTATTTACAGAGGGGGAAAAAAAAAAAGAAAAAAAGAAAGAAAAAATAATGTTACCCAGCTTTAGAAATATGTAATTTTTTCTGTCCTGTTATGTGTATTACTTGATTCTTGTAGAAATTTGCATACTAGTGAGGGACCAGGAATAAAATTTATTTTTTAGACAGAAAAAGCGTATAAAAGAAGCAGTAAGAAAATACACAGCTAAAAAAAACCTCTGTCCTTTTGTTATTTACATTGATAATGCTTATTTCAAATCTGTCAAAATAAATTCAGAATTTAAAAATAGATTGGTTTAGTTTGGACTTCATTTCATTATCTTAGTTCTTTTTTAGTTTGTTGGGTTTTTTTCTTCTAAATAATCAACAGTGTCACTGATTTCAGTGTTTACTTTTGGCACAGAGAATAAATACAGCTTCTTAGCACTGCATGCATACCAATGAATCTAAGTAGCATAGTGTATAACTGGAGGGAAAAATCTCAGAGTATGTAACAAAGAACACTGAAATAGCCTGACAACCAGATTTCTGAAAGCTATTTGTCGATCCTTCCTAATGCTGTCCACCGCTGCTTTTACATCGAACGGGAAGAAATAAAGTACAGTGACTTAAAGGCCAAGTTAGTCATATTTTCACACATTAGTTCCAGACGAATGGAGGTTCCTGAGCAGTATGAGAAGGTAAAAGTCATCGTAGTTCTTACTTGTTGCCATTCATTGACAGGCAACTTCATCGCTGCACCTTGATAACAGGCACAGTATGCAACCCTCTGCTCCAGGTCAATAGAAGGTGAGGGCCGATAAAAATCTTTGGCATTTGTTTGTCTTTCCTCCTCCTTAAGAGATTCCCTGAACAAGGATTTGTTCTTCCACGAGCCTAAAACAGGGACGGTTAAAACCCAGCCAACCATTTTTCTTTTGAGGTTTGTTTGTTTGTGACATGAGATACAAGTATAGCCGAAAGGTATTTCTTAAATAGCTAGTGTTTAGGTCCTTTTGTGCCAGATTTCTTGCTTTGTTTCTTTTGGAGGTTGTTTTGGGCTTTTTGTGTTGCATTATTAGGGATTGTGCTCTTGCCTCTAGAATACTTGGAGGGGTTTGCACCAGTTTTCTGGACTGTGAGAGAATACATTTAAAACATAAAGTAATTAACAGCTCGCATGTGCGTAAAGGGCACTGAAGAGTAAAAACACATTTATCATAGTTCTTCACTGAAATGCCAGGTGATGCTGTACCACTCTGGTAAGGTAATGCTATTACCCTGTTGGAAAGAAGAAGCCAGTCACTGGTGTGGCAGAGTCTTACCCTCTACACCCAGGTTTCTTCTGGACACATGAAGTTTTGTCTGGCTTTTAGCTGAGACCACAGGGGTGGCTTCCTGAGCAGTTTGGACCATGATTTGAGCTTTATCCAAGTCTAGCTTTTTAATCAAGTCTGCCAAAATCTAGTCCTGTCTCAAGCCACCAGCAAACGTGCTTTGTCTTTTGGGGATATAGCACTCCCACCCTAGAGACATCACATCCTCTGGCCATTCAGCAGCAGCTTTCTGGCTGGCTCATTGCAGGCTGCATAGGCTGGTGTGTGTCTGCAGGTGAGCACACCCCCACCATTCCCCCTGCCTGCCAGTGTTAGCAGTGCTTTGTAGTCAGCACAGCTTGGAAAATCTGCTGCTTCTTGACACTTAGGGCTTGGCCTCTCTGTTGATCCTGTGGGACAGTACATTGTGTGTGAGGACACTGCTTTTTAGTTTTCCCTGAGTTTCCAGAGCTTGAGTTCTGGAAGTCAGGTCTGAAGAGAGTTGGAAGACTGCTGTGTGCAGGCAGTATGTACCAACGTAGCTGTCCGCGTGTGAGAGAGGGGTTAAGTTATCTTTGTGAATGTAGGGCAGTGAATAATGAATCCTGGAGGAGGGAGTGTAGGCAGGACCAGTTTGGAGTGCAAGAAGTATTGGGCAAATTAGCAGGCGCATCTGAAACAGAAGAAGTCAAGGACAAGAGTATGAAGAAACTGGCATGGGAAAAAGGAAGGAGATAAAATATCTCTAATAGGAGATATTTTTTAAATGATAAAATGACATTAAAAGGAAAAATAGGAAAATGGAGCCTAAAATTGCAAGGATTCTGTAAAAATTATTTAGCGTTTATCCTTGTTTGCAGTTAGATGAAGAGATTTATGATTTCTTTAGCATTTTCATTTTTACTGAATGTACTGAAAGTCTTGCTGTCAGAAGTCATAATGAAAGACATAGCATACCTCATGGTAAGAACTACAGTTGTTACAAGGAGTGCTCAGAAATAAACACTTAGTTTAGAAAGACCTTTCTGTACGTAACAGGAAGCTTTGGGATTGTAGATTATTAGGTAGCAGTGGCATAACCAGTACGGTCTTAGAGAAGAACATTGTCACTTATTTAAGTGCTCCTGAATAAGGAGAGAAAATTGACTAACAATGAAGTAGTAGAACTTTTTAGGGTTTTTTTGTTAAGTCTTGCAGAAAAGATGACTTTTATTCTGGTTGCTTCTTTCTGGGCCTGAGTAGACCTGGAGAGGTGAAGATTAGTCTTTCTGTGAGAACTGCCCCTGCTAAGTTGGGATAAAGTCCTGATGTCCCATCAGTGTCAGGAAACAAGAGAAAACAGGCACCAGCACAGACTGGGGAGTGCCTGGGAAGAATGGGAGATCTGCTAGCCGCAGGAACTAGACCCAGCACCACACCTCAGAGGCAGCTGAAAGAAAAAACATTGTTTGGGAGGAAGAAGGCATGTAGCCTATTCAGAACTGAATACAGAAGGTTGGTGTCAGAGCACAGGCAGGGATGTGCATGCTGAAGGTCTTCAAGCTTTTTTTTTTGCATGCTGGTAAAACAGTTTTGAAGAGTGAGTCTTGTGGGAATTCAGGTTCTACTGCAGGAAAAGAAAGGGATACGTCTCAGGCCCTCTTCAGTTCAGGGTCCTAGCAAAGCATTGGTCTGTAATATCTCTTGGGCATGATCCAGAGCTGAAATTACCAAAGCTTCTGATAGTGTTGAAGGACGATATTTGCAGAGATTTATGGCGCTGTGAAACTGGAAATTTGAATGAGTAAGTATTACTAAATACTTAGAGTATTTAGCAGCCTTCAAGTACCTGAAGGGGTCCTACAGGAAGGCTGGGGTGGGTCTGTTTACAAAGGCCTGCAGTGACAGGATGAGGGGCAATGGCTTCAAGCTGGGGAAGAGCAGATTTAGATTGGATATTGGGAATAGGTTCTTTACTCTGAGGGTGGTGGACCACTAGAACAGGTAGCCCAGGGAGGTGGTTGAGGCCCCTTCCCTGGAGATCTTCAAGGTGAGGCTGGACGAGGCCCTGGGCAATCTGGTCTAGTTGGGAGTGTCCCTGCTGACTGCGGGGAGGTTGGACTAGATGACCCCTAGAGGTCCCTTCTGGCTGGGACCATTCTATGATAAATCTACTCTCAGATCTTTCAGTGCATTTTAAAAACGTTTGAGTCATCTTTGCTCAGACATTACAGCATTTTCCGTGACTGTACCTCTCTCAAAGCTACATCAAAATCTGCCTCAAGTGGACTATTGGCAAAAGAATGAAATCTTTCAGTTTGGGTGTAAACAAGTGTCAATATTGTTTTGACATGAGACTTGGAGTTCTGGGCCTAACATGAAAACTAGTGTGAGAACTACCTCAAAAATACTAACTAACTGGTAAAGAGAAACCATTTGGACATCACTTTGCAAAAACAACAGTAATAGCACATTTACGCTTGTTGAGTACAAATGTATCAGATTGTCTTTGCCAAGTTCAGCCCTAGCTGTATACTTCTTGTTTCTCAACAAAATATGAAATGTCTGTAAGTTTGTGCATTCTTTTTCTGTTGAAATAAAATATGTAAGTAGATAGACAAATACAACTTCACTATCTCAGATTTTGACTAATTGCCAAACCTGCTTTTGGCTCTCCAGAGAAGTCTTTCAAATTCCCCTTTATTTCCTGTGTTTATTGACACATCAATTTTGAGTTACAACTTGCAGCTTCACTTCATACAGTCTCAATTTTAAAGGCTTTGAAGTCTTGTTCTTTCAAAGCATAAAGAAGTTACTGAAATGCTGGCTTACGTTGGTCAAAGGAAGAAAAGCGTTGCTTGTGATAAAATGGTATAAGCTCCCCCTCACGCTTGTTCTGTCTCATATCCTCTGATTCCAACACCATCAGAAACATTTAATTATTTGGCTGTATTGGCATATCATGTCTTCAAAGACAATGAATTCACTAACGTTAACGGTAAAGAAATAACAGAGCTTCATAATGCCTGTGGCCCAATGAGTAAGTGTCATACCATTTTGCAGCCCTTGCATAGCTTAGCTGACTAATGAAAATGAACAGCCAGAGCGAGCACGTTCCTTTTCTATGGATCAGCCAAACCGGTCTTCTCAGTAACGGTGATTTCATCCCTAGGTGGATGATCTACAGCGCTGCAATCTGAAACACTGTTGATGGTGACTCGTAAAGATGAATTAATAAGATGCTTTTATCTGCAACTCTTGCATAAAGTGATTTCTAATTTCCGTAGTAATGAATCAATTTTATAGGATTTTCCCTTGGCCTTTGTAATTGTGTAATCAGATGAAATTATATGTTGTAATTTCAACTGAAATAAAGTGTTTGGAGGATCCCTTTATTCCTTCATTATTTTGTTTCTCAAGAGATAGGAGAAAATACTGACCTGTTAGAAATCAGATGCTGTCCAGCTGTGTTGAGCTGTTATCTAGGAAGCAGTTGTCACTCTCACTGACAAGATTAATTTCTTCTCTACTGAGCCCAAAAATATCTTATGTGGTTTTTCAAGGTTTTCTCTGTTTACTGAAATCATAGGAAGGCAACATGGAGCTCAATACATGTTGAGCTATCTCGACTGGCTGTTCAAATAAGATGAAGACCTTATTAGAGCAAATTCCTCTTCCAGTGGGACACTTGTCATCACCAATACCTTAACTGTCTGTGGTAATACACACTCAAGAAAATCTGGATGAATGTAGCATCGGTCTCTGAGACAGCTGTACAGATTCACACACAAAGGCTACTGGCCTTTTCTGGAGACCACTAGTTATGGGGCTGGATGTACTAGAGCACTGGATCGTCTCTTTTGGAATTCACCCTCTGGTCATTCAGAACAAGTGAAAGGAGGAGAAGCAGGACTCCTTGGTCAGTGGTCATGAGAATTCTCACATCCGCACTGTGTCGGAAGGTTCATCCAATGGGAGTTAATATGAAGAGCTCTGCAAGGTGAGCTGACTTTGCTGCTTCTCTTTCTGTGGGTTCAACAGTAGGACAATTTAACCAAATTACATTTAATGGGCTGCATGAGAATGCTTTTCCATCACTCACTTGTTTGTTTTTCTGCCTCCCCAGAGTGTTAAGAAATGCAGCTTTGTTTAAAAATAAGGGGGGGAAGGGGGAAAAAAAAAGCAGTTTAAGCAATTTTGAAATTAATGTATACAGTAAGCATTTTGAAGAAGATTTGTTTTTTTGAATTTATTTATTCTTTTGAAGTATTTGCCATAGCCAATATCCTTGTAGGCAGCAGAGGATGAAGCTGCACAAAGCCCAGGGGAGTGAGGAAGGGACCATGCCTCCTGCTCCACGCACTGCTTCCTGTTGAGCACTGAGGTGCAGCTTAGGCTGTGAGCCCTGGTTTGTGCTGCAGACTGCCAGTTAGGTGGGCTCTGCTTCTTTTACTGGTCAACAGGAAAAGCTGCATTGGGCAAAATGTAGCCTAGACTGAATCTCTGTAGCTTAGCTCTTCTCTCTGGAAGGGATGAGAATATTTTCTTCATGACAGGCAGCACTTTTGCCCATTTCTTCTCTGTGTGAGGGCTGAGGTCAGAGGAGTAGTGCTTTGCATCTCAGATGAATGCCTGATGTCTCAGTCAGGAGCTATGCCTTGTGATGGTAGGTCTCTGCCATTTTCTTCTCTTCCAATTTGCAACGTGTTCCTGTCTCTTCCAGCTCACACACAGCTTGGAGTAGGCACCATGAACCTCAAGAACAAAAAAAGGACCCTTCTCCCCTACTTCATTTCTGCTCCCAGTGGGACAGCTTCTTTCTTGTCAGGCCAGCATTCAGCACAGCTGCAGGTAGGGTAAAGCTTGCCTTGAAGCTGTCCTGGTTCCCCTAGTGTGAAACTCACTTTAAGAGAGAGACAGAAAAGATCTATATGAGAAGTGAGGTAAAGCAAGACCAGCCTTTCATGACGGATGAATTATTAACCATTTGGCCATTTCTGGTGCAGATTCTCAGTCCGACCTATGAGTGATCTGATTTCTCCTTTACAGCCAAATGCTTCCCATGAATAAAACTACCCCTATTTCCCCGCGTCATCCTTATGGATTGCAGCAAGCTAAATCATCCTCAGAATCTGATTTAGGGTAACAGAAGTGAAATACATCAGATAAATGTAGAAAAGACAGGCCCATAAACACTGGCTGGTCCCTTTGGAACTGTGTTCACTCAGTATCTCTTACAGGATGAATGGCAGGGGTCCTATGTCTTAGAAAATCTGATACTAGAACATAAAGTTATAAAATGCCAAAAGGGAAAAAAAATAAGCAGAGCAGAGTCTCCTTTAAGCAAAGAGGACAGTGTATGAATCTCTGAGGACACTTACAGTGAAATGGAGTTTTCTCAGTTATTAGGGCAAGACAGACTGTTTGCACTCCTCACTGCAACATCCAGTAAGTGACTTGGAGTCCTTTTAATGTCCTTCTACAGCCAAACTGCTGCTTCCCATACCCTGTAAGGTGCCACCCTGATTCGTCTATTGAAAGTCTGTTTGGTAGCCTACTGATTGATTCCTTTGTGCCTGTAGTGAAAAGAAGGGGTGCCCTGAAACCTATGGTATGTGAGGACAGAGGACAGAAGGCCCTGAATGACCTTATGCGTAGCTGGGCAGTGCTGCACTTACCTGCCTCCACAAACAGCACCTAACTAGGAAGGTAGAGCTCCTCTGGTACTTCTAGTGTATTTCTGGCTGAAGAGGCTATGTTTGTTAGGGTTGACAGAGCAAGTTCTGTTTTGTTGAATGTCTCTTTCTCAACACTGAAGTTGGTAAGTTTTGAGATCAGTCTTCTCTTTGGGAACAGAGAGGTTTTAAATGAATATTTAGTTGAAATGGTCAATATGAAAGAGAAGGCAAAGGTGGAGCTTACTGTGGTGCCTGGAGCAAAGTTCATGGTTTAACTACTGTGTTAGATGAATAAAATCTACCCTTGAGTTCCTTCCAGGAGGGCCTGGATATGAATGTGTAAGAGTATCTGAGCAAAAGGTCATATCCCTGCGGTATAATGATTTCAGCATGTTGGAAGAAAGGAAATTTCCCATTAATCAACCTTATTCCAGCGTGTGAGGTCACAAAGCACGAACTTCGAACCTCATTCTGCATTTCATAGCTCTGCCTAAATCAAACCCAGGCTGCATACATGACTGTACTTTTTATTTTCCAAAGTAGCCCCTTCGTCATGGCTGTCTTCAGTCAAGTGATTTCAGTGGTTTCACATCAGATAGTGCCTTCAGCTGCTGTGTTAGCTCGTTTCTTTGTCAAAAGTAATAGTTCCTCACTTGAAAATCCAGCCCTTGAGAGCTCTGTCAGCTTCCAGATAAAGTAGACATATCTCTTGTATAAAGAGATACAAGAGTTCTTCATATCACTTGTATGAAGGACTGCACTACCACTTGCCTATCAAATATTCAATGAATACTTTATCCTGGCTTTGGTTAAAATCACTTGATTATTTTCTTTGCTTTGACAGACTCTGTCCGATGACTTAGTGAACAGGCAAAGATGCTACAGATTTCTTTGCATAATATTTTCTCTTTATTTCTTTTCATCTTATATTTCTCCCATGTTTGAAAGCTGATCCTTTTCCTAGTCTGTGAACATTGTGCTGTGATAATCCACTACTAACCATTCAATGCACATGAGCATGAGGAAGAACAGGAAAATGCAACTGTGCCAACCTGTAACAACACTCTATCTTCAAGGAAGAGTCTGCTTGTAGGAAAAAAAATAGAAATTGATTTCCAGAGTTTTAGATTAACTGATTTGAAAGGGAATGACTGTCCATGCCTTTCCCCATGTGCAAGTTGGCTGAAATCCTACTGTTGTGGATCTTGCTAACAGCACATAATCTGAAAAGTGTGGATACCTTTCCCTAGTCTCTCATTCTTAAACTATCAGATTTTGTGAATGTGATCTCTGAGGACAGTTCTAAAGCCCCAATAAGAATGATACATTGCACTAAACCTTGAGTTGGTGTTCTGGTGCTCCCTTGGATTTTGTGAAAACCTTCCTTCAAACTTGCTAGTTTCTTATTTGACATATTTGCTAACAAAATCAGTCTTTTCCTGTGTTTAGCCTGGCTTACTGTCCATCCTGAGCTGTATTTGCCCAGAAGTTGCCCTGCTCTTTTAAGTGGTAATGAACATTTTGCTATGTTCTTTCCCTATTTGTAACGTATGTACCCTGGCCACTTCTCAAAAGAAGGATCGGGAGATTCCATTTTTCTGTCAAGAGTCCTCTATTGGTGTATGCTTTTGAAGGACTCAGTATGGGTCTTAAAGCCACTAAAACACCATTCTCAAATGGATTATACTGTGTAAAACTGCACTGTTCATCATGATGACACCCAAGGTCAGTACTGCTCGTACAGAGAAGTGACTAAATAAACCAGTCA
>VZTM01014003.1:19689-54211 GCA_013400555.1 Jacana jacana | reverse complement strand
AAAAAAAAAAAAATTAAAATAATTTCCATTTTCAGGTTTTTTGCTTGCCACTCAAATAGTATTCAAGGTGCTGCATGGAGCAGCTTTTATTCGCACTTGATTTTATCTGACTTGGTCTTTTTATAGGACTTGGCTTTTTTAGGTTTTGTGATAGGATTGCTTGTATGATAGCAGAGCAGGGCAGTCTTGATTCTGAAAGTGGCCTCTGGGTACTAGTATCTTGTGAGGAATGCTGAAACAGTTCTGCTTTGCACTGAGACTACTTTCTTATTTGTCAGGTTTCTCAGAGGAAAGTGGCAGAAGCAAGAGCTCTGACTGCTAAACTTCAGCTGGGTGCCATTCATCAGGATAATGTCGTGCTAAGAACTGCCACAGAGCTCACTCTTAAGGTGAGTCCTATACCCATTAATCTCCAGAACTAGCACTGTCATCATTTCTGCCTGAATCCTACACTCACAGCAAAAAAATAAAAAAAAGGTGTGTGATGGCCATTGAAAGACTCTTAAGTACATCTGCAGATTTACTTAGAAAAGAAAGCTTTCAGACTTCAGAGATTTCATACTTCTCCTGTCTGTGCTTGTGTATCTGATGCTAGATATTTCCCAACTATATAGTAGCTTAAAAAAATGTGTATCTGAATCCTATAAGGCCAAAGAGAATTCTCCAGCAGAAGTGGTCAAAACCCCTACCAGAAGTTCATTTCCAGCCTCCTGGACTGACAGAAGCAGCTCTTCTGCAGAGGGAGTCTGAAAGGCAGTTACCTGTTTTAATAGCCTGACAGTTTTATAAACCATTATAAGGTAAGTCTGCGATGTTCAGCAGATGTGGTATTTGGAAGACTCTGCACTGTGATGTCTAGTTAGTCACTGTACATTTAACCAACAATCTTTATAGGGTGCTCATGTAACTATTTATGCTTATCTTTAGTGGGAGGAATAGCAGCTCTATTTCTTCTCACTCTTATCTGACTGTTAGCTGTGTGTAAATCTACAGGCTATTATGTGGAAAGAAGCTAAATAAGGAATGCAGATGAAAAAGTGCAGGGGTTCTTCCTAAAGGCATTTTTTTCCCCTCAGTCTACTTTTTAAAAAACTTTTTTTCCTGGAGAAGGGCTGATGTGCATTGTCATTAATATTGCATCTCTAGTATTGAACAGGAACATGGAGGAGGCTCATCTCTCATCTCCTCTCACACATGGCAGTGAAAGATGATGTATGGTTGCCTTGGCCATCAAGGGGAAGGGATGCTTTTCATACTGTATAACTCATGGGGAACTGACAAGGTTAAAATCATGGTTTCAAATCTGCCAGGTAAGATTACAGATTTGGTCGTCACTTTTAGCCTTTAGTCCAGAGCTTTAGAGGAACTTTCTTGAGTAACTTTGCTGTGAACGTCCTCCAGACTTGTTAGGCAGTCTGGCAGCTTAAGTGAGACACTACCCTGTCACTTGGGATAATAGGCACATTAGGTGGAGCGATGCAGTGAAGGAGCAAATATATATTTGGGTCTATATTTGCTCTGCATTCTGTTCTATAAGCATTCTTCTGACCCAGTCTCAGTTGCATTTTCTTGTATAATATAAAGATTGAAAAGCTGACTTGTACTTAGATTCCTTGTTGGAACCAGATTACCCAGGTTATTTCAGAATTTCCAGAAATTAGACACACTCCATTTGTTTCTTTTTAGAACAGATGGTAGAGTAGAATTTGAGTCACTGAAGTGACAGTGGGAGAGAAGTTACAGTGGAGGGAAAAAAAAGGGAACTGAAGTGAAACTTTTCACACTTTCCAGTTTTTTGCTGATTTCCATCTTTTGTTTTTATATGAAGAGTTTAATAGATCCAGATTTCAGATTTGTCTCCATTATTCGTATAACTATAAAATCAGATGGATGAAATCTGTAATATTCTGCACTTTTGCTAAATACTTAATGGATACTCATAAAGATTTAGACTTTCACCTCTCTGACTTGAGTTCAGATCTATTTTAATGGGCCGATTCCTTCTTGGTGTACATTCTCTGAAGTGATGGAGCTAAAATAAGGATTAATTTTCCCACTCTTTAAAATGAGACGGATATATGAATTTAGCATGGTGTCTGAAGAAGGAACATCAAAGCCACCATCACTGGCAAAACTGAAGCCCCGGGTGAGAACTCAGTCTATTTCTAGATCATCCCTTTAAATTATTTCTGTGGAGATATTTTTGATTTATGCTGCTCTATTGTCTGCTATTGCAGGATCACAGACCAGGCTAACCCACGGAAACGACTGGCACACGGCAGTCATGGAAACAGAGGACTGTACTCCTGCTCCCAGGAGAAAAGGCAAAACTGAACCCTAAGCTCCTCTCTGCTGGGCTTGATTTCTTTTTAACAGCGGCTTTTGTACTCAGCACAGTGTCCCAGAAGGATAGAGGGACATGAATTAGTGTGCCTTGAGCCTCTGCGCCTGCAGTTCTCTCACTGACCCCAACGAAAAGCCAGAAATGCATTGCTGCAGATTAGACGGATGAAAGACTTCCCCAGCCCCCATGCCACAAACCAGTAAATGCGGTGGGCTTTTTTGCTGGCTTCTATTATTTCTCCTGTATTGAATTGCTGCCGTTAATGTACCATGCTCAGAGGCTGCAGCCGGCTGAGCACAGGGCACATGTCCCCCGCTGCTGGGGGTTACAAGCTCAGACAGTCTGTTTTCCTATGGGCTCCCTTCAAAGGTATTGCAGGTGGGCTCTGCGGGTCGTGCCATGCCGTGCCAGGCATTCACTGCTTGCTTACTGTTTTCTTCATTGTGTATTTTCACCTCCCAGTGTGCTCTCTCTGCTGTTAAGTGCCAAACTCAATACCCCAATTCCCACTGAATATCACCTTACGCCTGCAAGGGTCTCGTGCAAGCCAGCTGGGCTACTCGTGGCGTAGGCATTCGATACAGGGTTATCTGAATTTCATCCTATGGGAGCTTTTATCTTTCTTCACTTGATCTGTCTTCACTTCCATCTGTGCTTTAAACTGTGCTTCTGGGTCACATAAGTGGTGGTGGGGTTGTTAATTAGAGTTTGGCAAACTGTTGTGTGGGGTAGGCAGTCTAAACATGATTTAAAAAAAAAAAAAAAATCAATAAGCTCCCAGGGACAGATTCAGCAAAGTACTTACGGAAAATGCCTAAATGGAGAGATGTGAATAGCCCTGTAGATTTCAGTGGGATTACGGAGGCACTTAAAATTACACCTGCAATAAAATACACTGGAGTCTAGTCAGGCGGATTGTCAGAGCTTCACCTGGCTTTATGCAGCCCAAAATCCTGCATGTTTTTCCTGGGGCTTGCCTGGAGCCCAGGCACGGTGCAAGTACTAATGGCTCTGCTGTGACACCAACTTCTCCAGCAGCCAGATTGCCTTTCAGAAACTGCAGATAGAGGTTGGGAAACCAAAGAAGGTGAGAGCCTGACTTTGCGGGTGTCTCTCCCCTTTTTCTGGTGGATGAGCAGCACCCCCAGGCTTGCTGGCTCTGTGACCTGCGGGGTGCTGGCCGACGCAGCCTCGGAGCTTGAGATCTGAGTCAGCCCAGCTCATCCTCCAGCACCCCTCCCAGTGATTTTCTGGCAGGGAAGCAAAACTGAGTTAGGTTGGTAAACTTTTCGCAGTGCTCACTGCAGCTTCCGGGACTGTGGTTGTGGTCAGTTTTATCTCAGTGCCATCTGGTATGTGAAATGGCATAAAGAAAGAGGAGGGAAAATGCATTTGGAAGAAGTGTGGAATGGTAAGAGAAAAATTAAGTAACACAAAAAGGGGCAGAATTCAGAGGACATTAATACCAGCGTAAAAAGGAAAGTGTCACATGTCATAACTGCGAGAGGAGAAAGTTCACATTATTTACTTTAACCCATTGCATCCTGCTTACATGATTTTCTCCCTCCCAGATGCTCCAAATAGCTTTCCAACTTATTTCCAAGCACTTCTAATGATAAAGCATCAACTACAATGCTGTTGTCAGATTGCCTTTACAGTTAGGAGACTTTCTTATTGTGTTACCGAAACGCTTCAGCATACCACTGTCACCTAAAATACCCACAGTGCATTAAACTGTAGGTGTTTGTGGGATCCTTTAAATGTCTCTGCAAATGTAAGCTTGAACAGCTTTTTGTTGATTCCCTAATTTAGTTAGCAGAAATCCCTGCCTCCTCCTCCTCCTCTTGTTCCTGCTCTCTCTAATTCCACGCAGCCTCATTAGCTACTAACATTTAAATGCTACCACCCCTCCTAGGTCCAGACCACTTTCCACTGAAAGAGACAGAGCACAAAATTGGAAGCTTTTTATGAGAGATGGAATTATATCTTCATCTCCCCTAGGCTTCATTTCCACTTTAAAAAACCCATCCCAAAGACACTGAAGCCACCAGGGATCTTCCCATGAACAGTGGTGGCGTCTTAGGTGCATGTGGTTGGGCTGTTAATGGCGATCCCAGTTGGTCATGGGCTGGGGTTTTCCACTGAACAATGCAATACCTCTGTTTTCTGTCTGCTCCTCTCTTCAGAGCGTCAGACCATCTCCAAAGAGACTGATCTGAGACCCCTAGTTCACAGGCATTTCCTCAATATCTAAGGCAAGGAGTTAGTCCCACTTGATATTTTTTAAATCAATATTTCATTAAGCAATGCTTTTATGGCATTTCAGTATTCATCTATAATAATT
This sequence comes from Jacana jacana, assembly GCA_013400555.1. Classification (NCBI taxonomy): domain Eukaryota; kingdom Metazoa; phylum Chordata; class Aves; order Charadriiformes; family Jacanidae; genus Jacana; species Jacana jacana. The sequence goes on along the minus strand of VZTM01014003.1, from coordinate 49,523 downwards.
AATATAAGCCTTTTATCTGTGTATATCAAAGCACTTTGTGAAAGTTGAAGAGCATAAAAACTCTGTATTAAAGATGAAGAAATACAAGGCATGCAAAGGGATTATGTGCTTTGCCCAATTGCCCAGCCAATTAACAGATTAATTCTTAATCCAGTTCCATATCCACTGGGCCACACTGCCAGATTTTATTTCCTAAATGTAAAATATTCTACATCTGAAAATATCTAATCAAGTTAATGACATAGTAATTTTGCAACTGAATTAATACTCTATTTTTAATTAACTTAACAAAAATAAAATAAATAAGTTTGATTAGGGCGTTTTTCTGAAATGTCTGTATTTCACTTCAGCATAAGACTTTCAGTTAATGACATGTTTAACACTCATCTGTTTGGCAATGTGTTTAATTTTCTTTATTTTAACATTTCACTTGGGTTGTCTGCACATACATCTGGGACAGAAGTCCGTGTCTCACATAAGCATTATTTCTTAGGTGTTTTATGGAGACTTAAATGAAGAATACAAGTGGAAAGCAGTGTTTATACAAACTTGATGTTCTCTGATTTCCCAGTGTTTTTTTTTTTTCAAGGGGTTAGCAGCTTTCTATTTCATAGCAGGAAAGCAACCAAACCAGAGGGACCTCACCTACACAAACACATTTTGTGAGATAATTATTTGACTGGCATTACAGAGCTTAAAAACACTCAGACTTCATGGTCTCTGAAGAATGAATTCATTATGTCTTAAACAAGACAAGATTCTCCTTTGGGAATTTTCTGTCTGTCTATTTTTCTTGTATATATAGTTTACCTGCTTTGGAATGAGGCAAGGAGAATAGATCAGCTCTCCTTAGTTGATACTTTTGACACTTCATTTTTTCATTCTTGAGAAAAAAAAAAAAAAAAGAAAGAAAGAAAAAAGTCTCTTGCTATTCCAAACGTAACCTACTTCTCTTTATGTAGGCAGGCACATGCTTCTCCCCTCAGCTGAGACACGAGGCCCTATTCTTAGCTCCACTTTCATTTACGTTGTGCCTGGAGGCAAGATGCACAGGATATAACAGCTTTGTAGTTACGATTGGTTTAAACTATGCAAAATTAGAGCACTCTCTAACATTACAGACCATTTTAAGGATATGTGAAAGGATGTTAGAAACCTGTTACAGAAACCCTACCAAAGATATGTAACCCTGACAAGCACAAAAGGAACATTAAAATTGTTTGGAAGTATCTGGAAACAGTCATCCAGAAGGGTCTACAGCCAGCCTGCTGTTTCACCCTTTTGGCAGCCAAGAATGGGGAAATCTGTGCAGTGAAGGGGTCAGCCCCCCAGTGGGTACAGCTCACTCTGTTTCACTGATGCTGACTTTCGCGAATTGACAAACTAGCCCCTCACACCATTCACCACGTGTAATTTCTCTAGCGTTGCTTCGGCACCACCTTTTGCCCTTTTCCTTCAGTTCTGCACCTTACCTCTTCATCCTGTCTCTGCAGAGTAAAGGCTCTCCTGGGGATATGACTTTTATTATCCTAACAAAAGAAGAAATTAGTTCACAAACCCCACAGAGAATTTGGCTCTTGGTAAAAGAGTCAGTCTTCACAGTGAAAATTCTGGCTGGTTTTATTTTAAATGCCACTGAGTGTCCCACAAGGTCAGTATGGTCAGTATTCCACAATATGGAAATCGTTCTTTTCAAATTCCAAAAACTAGGTGTTAATATGACTGGTTGTGGCTTTGTAGTTCATCCTACAACATCCAAACTATGGGGTTGCTCTGCAAGACCTCAGCTGGTTACTGTTCATATTTGGGAAGAGTCCTTGGAAGGTAATGGTTCGCTTCTTGCTTGCTTGGACCTGGGATGTGGTCAGGACACATTGCCCTGCTGGCGAGAAGGCCAGGCTGAACTGTGGAGGTGCAATCTGTTCCATGTAACACCAGAGCAAAAATCTATCAGCTTTGGAAACTGTAGTTGTTTCCCAGCCAGAAATAGGTAGAAACATCCCTCTGCCTTCCCGTGAAGATCTTGAAGCCTTCCCTGATGCCTCTGAGCAGAGGGGCATTCCACAGAGTCTGTGGGTGAGCAAGTCCTCTGGCTACCTTGAGCAGGGCTCACCCCATCATAATGAGAGGACAAAAGGATAAAGCAGAAACAAAAGGAAATTATTTATTTCTATTTCTCCCTCCCAACCTCTGTGTGTGGAGGGGGGTGGTGGCAAAGGGAAGCTGGCCAGCAGTGGACTGGAATCAGCCCTGTCAGGCACAGCTGCTAGAGAGCTCAAGATGGAGGTGGCAGCAGGGAACATTTTGGCTTGATCTGCCATACTAGTTCAGTACTGGTGCCAGCAGTGGCTCCGGTTCCTAGTTTGGGGCTTTGGAAATAATTTCCCCCAGGTGAGGCATCTGGCAAAAAATATGTAATGGTTTATATGATGGTTTTTAGGCCTTTAAATGACAGGGATCTGCACTTTGAATGTTGGGTGCACGAAGAGTTGGAGAGGACCTAATCCAAGACCACATAAATCATAGGGCTGATTAAGCAAGTTGTTTTACTGTGGTGGCATATGTCACCATGAGAACAAAGACTCTAGCTTCAAGTCAGTATCCCTAGCTGTCCCTGAGCATGAATGGAAGGCATGGATTTCATCCCCACAACAAGGTTGTTAGCAATTACAGCTATTGGCACATCTTGCAGCTGGTGCTGTGCTGGAGCAAAACTGCCAGAGATCTGGATGTTTCCCTCCTCTGGGTAACAATGGTAGATAAAGATGTGACTTCATAATTGACCAAGCAGGGATTTATATGCTCAATGGGCTTTGTTCAGAATGTTTCTTTGCACAGCACAAAAGTATTTTCTGTCATCTGCTTGCTTTTTCCCTTGTTACGTGTGAAGAACGGTCTATACCATACAAATACCCTTCAATGAAAACAGCAAACAGAGCAGTGCCATTTCTGCAGCCAGGGCACTACATGTAGCCTGGAGCATCTACATGGACCAAGTTAGTGACTTGACATGGCTTGTGTGGTGAGAAAAGCATCATTGGACCTCCCTTCCTCAGGACTAGTATCCTTTTCTTGTGCAAATGTCCCTAAGTAAAATCAAGCTGCTGTAGCATCTGTTATTCACTAAATGGCTCTTACTCTTCTATATCAGCTCTGATCCAAGACTTCTCAAGGGTATTGGAGGAACCATGCTATTAGAAATGCTTTGTTTGGTATATTCTGTGACAGATCAGAAACATTAAAAGACCCTTTGGTAGCCTAAGAGCAGAGTCAAGGCTTGGGATACCAGGAGAGCTGGTATTCATTCACCTCATGGCATTCTTTTAGGCTGATTGTTCTGGTGTCTGCTCTGGATGCTAAAAATATCTGTGCTGCTGCAAAAGTGCAGTCTTGGGGAAATAATTATATAAAACACAAGAGTACAGCTCAGCTCTGAAAAACAACCTTGGAAAAAATTGTGTTGTAAGAGTCTGTATTTATTGTGTTTCATAATTACTTGGGATCTGTCTGTAAAGCTGTGGCTTCTTGCTTTCCTGCCCTTTCCCTGCGAAAGAAAATGCTGCAAAAGGTGATGAAATGGAAAACAGTCCACCTTTTTTTCTCTCTCTCAATGGTGTTGCTTTTATACAACTAACAAGCAGAAGACAGTAAGAATCTATTTCAGTCACCTGAAGTCAGCAGATGTGACAGTTCACAGAGTGAGCAGGGTGGCTATGTGAGAAGGTGCTGTGTTTGCAGTCAATTTTCAATGCAGAACTTCACCGTAATTTCTCACCCCCAGGAACAGATGACTGTTTGGAGGAAAGGTGTGCATTTTCTGCCCCAGGGGTAATGGCTGTCCAGACACAGGGAGGTGACTGCAGAGGACTTGACTGCTAGTCTCTGGTGGTTTTTAGGTAAGGACTGTTTATCGCTTGCTAAGCCTCCCAAACTGGAACTCAGTCCCTAGGCATGGCCAGGCAGTCTGCACTGGGCAGAGTGTATCTCTGGTATAAAAATTCTCTGAAGCCTTTAAGTCAGATGTCACCCAGAACACTGCAAACGTCTTCCCCATCACAACCAATCCCTGCGTGTCTCTGACTGGTAAGAAGACCCTGCATCTTCCTTGCATGCTTTGTCTCAAATATGAATTTGCTTGCATGGCAGATCTTCTCAGTTGTGCAAAGAGGGAAAATCCAGGACTGTCTTTATGAATTTGGGGCAACCCAAAAAAATGGAAGGGGTCTGTCTTGGGGAAGAACAGCTGTGATCTCCCTGAATCATAAGCTGAAATGAAGCTGGAGTCATTCCTTTGGTCTGAATGGTATGTCTGTGCTGACAGGTCTCACCTGGGCAGCACACCCACCAAAGAGCACAGGCTGCTGTTAAAAGTATTGCTGCAACTTCTGTGATGCATAGGACAGATGTCTTATTGCTGTCTTTTGCACTTTTTGTTCTGTTAAGGCAATCAGCTCTTCTGACCAGTGGCTGCCATTTCTTCACATCCTGATAGCACTTTGTTCTACTCCAGTGGCTCTTCAGCTCCTTGTGCAGCAGTTCTCCCTGGGTAACCCCCATGATGAATTGAACTGCTCCAGATGGAAGTTACGGGAGGCAAGAAAGTTATTAGCCCTGGCAGGCAAAAGCTAACCAGCACAAGCTTTGCACCTCCCTCGTGCCTTACTGCTGGTGAGTCTCCATGCTGACTGCCATCTGAGGCCTGGAAGCACACACTTGCCCACCGTGCAGCAGGAACGTGCACAGCACTTGTGCACCAGCCCAATTAGAAGAAACCTCAGTGCAATTTTGGCAGAACTGGACTGGGGTTAGGGAGCTCCTCCTGTCTGGTGACTGTGTCTGAAAGCGGCTCAAAAAGGGTGGTGAGGGCTGGATAAGCAATACCTCCAAAGTGCTTATGGCCTACAGGCAGAGGTGTAGATGCGACACCATCACTGGGGTACCTCTGGCTGGCCCACTGGCATTGGTCAGAGGCACCTAGCTTAGTCTTCAGGGAGCAGATCCCAGCTTGGGCCACAGCAGTAGGGCTCTCACACTCACAACTGAGGTGTCATTTGCCCTGCTGACATCCATTCTGCAACAGCTGGCATCATCTGCAGGGGCTGGCACAAACATTCCATTATTTCCATAGTGCCAGGAGATGCTCCAGGGAAAAAAAAGAAATCGCAGACTGGTACCCTGTGAAAAATTTCCAAATTAGGCTTCAAAGCAGGATTGAGCAGGGCCGCTGGTAATCACAACTGGAAAAAAGGCGTTCTGCTTCCCTGTATGTGTAGCTCAAAGTGCTGTCACTTGGAAAGTAATTAGATTTATCTGAGTGATTTCACCATTCCTCAGGAAAAAGAATATTGAAACTCCTCAAAAATTTGTTTTGTGTACTAATCTGGCAGTGTGGCTTTCCTGAAAAGAGGTAGCCAGCTCCAACTTCTTCTCAGCAATGCATTTTAAAACACTTTTTTTGTTTGTTTGTTTTTCTTTTCTTTTTCCCTCTGGTGACCCAACAAAATTATTTTAAGGCTCACAAAAAATAAACCAGTCCCTGGAACTGGTTATTGGTATTGGTTTTGACTGTACATTTTATTAAGCCTAATTAAAAAATCATACCGTTAGGTCACTTTTAACTGTCATGTTGTCATTGTTAAAGATACTATGGTTTATTAAGTGATTTTTTTTTTAATTAACTATTAAATGAAAATGCATCTGTCAAAACTTAATTGTAATTTTCTTGGCAGTTTATCTTGAGGCATCTCTATAGGGCTGGATATTACATCTGAGTTGACCACTCTATATATTTGCTCTTATTATTCTTGATAGGAACTATTACACCTCGATAATTAGCCTGGTAGGAAAGCCTGGCAAATATGAGATAAACAGGTCATACGTAGATTGTCAGGATTGAAACTGAGAAATGGCTCATTAGGCTTTTTCTTCTTTGCTAAAAAATGCTGTAAAATTGTTGCTTTATCCTGGACAGTAATTGGTACTTTTCTGAAAAACAATGCCAGTTGAACTCATCGTGTTATATCTTAGTGAAGAAATAAAGTACAGGGTGTGTTTGAGAGGAGAACTACCAAAAACTGAAGCATTTTTCAGCTTGAAAGAAAAGCAAAAGGCTGCACAATTTAAAGTACTAGACTGAGTATGCTCCACTGCTACTTCATTAATAAATATCTATATTCTCCATGTTTTTCAAGAAAACCTTTACGTGAGCAAGATCTCATTGGACTAGCAGCCAAATTAACTTCAAAGTTCTCAGACCAAAAATAAATACCTTTTGAAAGGAAGCTGAGGCAAATGTGCCACTTATTACCACCGAGCAGCTTGACACCACTTCAGTCCAAATTTCAAGCCGACTATCCACTCAGCAGGAGATATATTCATTTTAAATTAAACATGCCAGGAATCGGACTTCAAAGGGAACAAGGCGAGTTCGTTGTTTCCACACTGGAAATCTCTATGTCTGCATCAGTGAATTTTGGCTCCCTGTTTTTCCTACTAAAATTAATTGCTATCCACACTAAGCTAGAGCAATTAGGGCCTGAAAGCTCCCATGTGGTGGTTCTTGTTGAGAGAACTAAGGAGTGGGACAGGGGAGAGGTGGGTAACCAGCAGTAAAGCAGCCTCTATCAGAGATGGAAAAATAACAGGGATGCAAGAGAGCTTAGGAAAATGAGGTCTGGTGTGTTAGTGAACTGCCTACTGGGCTGGGATACAAAACAGTTTACTGTGTGTGAAAACCTGGGGTTATGCTATGGGGTGAGGGAGACAAGCCTTGCTCCATCACACCTCTTGCAGCTGCAATGGATGTTGTTGCAAGTGAGGTGTCCACCAGGATGGCCTCTGTCATGTCCGTGTTTACAACGGTTTACATGGTTTACCCCCATTTTAATGGGTCTGCAAATCAGCTGGAAAAATTGGCTCAGGAGTCTGGCTGAAAAGGCTATGCTTTTAAAGCAATTGTGAAAAACCAGATCATCTGCTTTTCAAATTGTAGCAGGAGAGTAAACAAATGGGCCTGATTTCTGGGACTTGTTTTTTTCTTTTTTCTGCTTGTAGTCACATAGCACAGGATATTTCTTATATTTTAAATGAAACCATTGGTGGTTGTTAATTAGAATTTGAGATACATGAGAAGGAAGTGTGAATGCATTAATGAAAAATAATATTGCAGGTTTTATAAATATGGAGCTATATATTCTGCTTGTTGTACACGGATGGCAGTATAGTATCAAGGTCAACATCATCTGAAAACATCCAAATAGATCTGGAGCAGGAATTATTGGTGAAGTGTTATTCCAAGGGTAGCTGGCAGATCACACTAGATGATAAGGATGGTCTTTTCTGGCCTTAAAATTTCTCTTAAGATTTCTGTCCTTTGCAGGGAGCCCTGCCACCCCAGAGGACAGGCTGGGTCTCAGGCAAGGCCATGTCCTGCAGAGCAGCTTCCATCTCCTCCCACTGCTGCAATGGGTGGTCTGCTGTGGGGGCATCAGCAGTATCCCCCTGATTCTCCCCTGGGATGATGAGACTGACAGCTCACAGCACCCCGGCACACCGGTGACCAGGTCTGTGTGTTGCAGCTGAACTGGTACCATCCACCTTTGACTTAATTGTGCTCCATAAGCCTAATATCCCTGGAGCACTCAAAGCTGGACATGCCCCTTGTGTGGTACCGATTGATAATATTACCTTTCCCTGGACACACAATGGGCAGTGAGATGGGAGCAGCCACAATTGCCACCCGGCCAGCCCTACATCTCCTGGTGCCTCCTTATCTAGGGCAAACACTCCTAAGAATATGCAATGACCCATTTTCCCAGCACAACGGATATCTGTAATTGGGTTATTTTTCAATGAGTTGTCTCTTTGATCATCTAAATTGTTTATCTGTGTGAGACCTCAGGTGGACTCTGGTGGGATGTCTGGATTCAAACATGGTCTCATGATACAGCTGTGTGCCCGCAGATGGATGTACTTATGAGCAAAGTCTCCTGGCTGAGGGAACTGTCCCACCAAAGCTGGCAAATCACTCAGTTCCTTGGTTGGTTCCGTTGCCTTTGGCAGGGTAGAAGTCTGGGAGGCTGCAGCTTGTGGTACAGCAATGATAAGAAAGTCTCAGAGGACCATGCATCTGTGAACTCAGCACAGCAAGTGCAATTACCAACAAAGTGAAATCTGGGACCTTGAAACACAGCCATCTCTTTCTCCCAGTTGTTGGCTAAGGCCTGTTTGTACAGGGAGAAGAATGGCAGCACCAAATGAGCGGGATTATTGAGGAAGGAAACATAGCAACAGCACAGTCTTGTCACTTAGTAACAAGGTAGAATTATGATGAAGAAGGAGTGAATATATATAAATAAAATATTCAGGAATATACATATTCATTAAAATGATACCCGGAAAACAGAGAGGAGAAAGGCAATAACTAAGCATCTAAAAATGTTATTTAATGAAAAAGAATTTTAAATATCTGTCTTCACCATTCAGAGCTGTGTGACGGTATTATCTTCCCACATGAAGCTATGCTATTTCAGGTTCTCCTGGGTTCCTCCCCCATCCCCTTGCCTTGAGTACCAGAGAATTCTGACAGATGAACTTGCAAGTGTTGCTTTATGTTTCCAGACATGGGTAGCCAGTTTATTACCCTAACCACGTCTATGTGAGTAATGTTCCTTATGTGTCGTTATGCCCAGTGCTGATGAATACACAGCTATATATTTCGGCTCTAAACAGCATCCCAATTAATTTGCCTGCTATGGTCTTTTGCCCCAGGACCAAGAGCATACTCCTCATCATTATGCTTTCTTCCCTTACCCTCCTGGACTAGGAGAAGAGGATGAGAAGACAGAGAAACTATGCTAGTTAGTAAATAAAACTTCCTATCCTTTCCACATCTTTACACTTAAATTTATTCCAAAGACGTCCATTTTAATTTACAAGAAAAAAAAAAAATCAAACCCCTCAGTAATCTGAAATTCAAATCACTTTCATGGAAGAAAGAGTGAGAGCTTGGAAACAGTTGCAAAACAAGATTTTACATTATTAGATGTTGTTCTCCTTGGGTATTTAATCAAATGCCCAAGTTTGTTCCCACATAAAGTGAAAGATTAATCATTGCACTTATAAATCATTCTCCTCATCTCCCTCTCATTTGCACCAAAGACGCTCCTTTCAGTGCTGTAGAAGCTGCTGCCTCTTATCTCCAGGTTACCTTTTTCTGAAGGTTTACGTTGGGATTGTAAGTAAATGTTACACAGTCACCTTTATTGCTTATTTTAGGTATGACAAACTGATCACAGAGATGAGCATTTCTCTTCAATCCACTGGTTTTAATAAATATTTTACCTTCCACCCCTGAAACACTGGTTATAAATTTTCATGAGCAACTTCACATAAATCTTCTTAACAACTCTTCACATACACCCGGGCTTCAAAAGCACCATGCCTGGCTAGGCAAGGGTCATCTTGTATTTGGTTTCTCTTTCTCCTGTTGAGTACTTTCAGGGACTGAATGGAACATTTAGCACAAAGAAAGGTGCTGTTCCAGGCTCCATTCATCTCTGTTAATAGAAAACGATTGATGTGAATGGAGGCTACACAATGTGCTTGTGGGCTGGTTATCGGTTAGTTTTGGTAGATCCCCAAGATAAAAATTGTGCCTGTTTAGGAAATACTCAAAAGAATTCACACTTGTGTTTGGATGTGTACCAAAATCACATTTGGTGTTTTCCATCTGAAATTTTCATAGTAAACTTAGCAGCATGTATTTGAAGTATAAATGCATTTAAAATCTATCTTGAGTTATAAATATTAATGGATTGGTTTGGCTGTGCAGCGCCAGCCCACTGTCCATAGAGAAGATCCAGAGCTGGTGGGGCAAATAAATGACCCCCATGTGAAAAGATCTGCTGGCAGACAGAAAGGGCATTGCAGAAAAGCTGAGCAAATTCTTTGCATTGGCATTCACTATGATGGAGACTCTGAATGGGGAGGGTGGCTGAGGAACCACCTCAAATGGAGGTGTTGGGAAAAGGCATGTTAGAACAAATTGATAAACTAAACATTAACAAATCCTCAGCACCAGATGGTGTTTACCCAGGAGTCCTGAAAAAACACACACCACAAATAAGAAATTTCTGAATTACTGTGTGTAATCTGGCGCTACAAGCAGCTCTGGGTTTAGAAGGATAGAAGTGGGAATGTGATGACAGGCTTTGAACAGGACTGCAGGAGTAATCCTGGGAGCTAGTGGTCGGTCAAGGCTTTCACTTGTAGTGGTCACAGATTTGGCTGGAGGTTTGAGGGGATACATGGGTGTTGAGAGGAAGATCAGGCCTGATAGCCACAAGAACTCTTGGAAGGATTTCATGAGCATACAGATTGCACTTGTCCAAACTATGTACCTTTCAACACAGCCGCAGGGAAGCAAGAAAGGCTCCTAACAAATGGCACGTTATGGAAGGGGAGATGTTATCCTCTGAGCTAACCCAGGAGAAGTTACTGGTGGGCTAAACCTCAGAAAAGGAAGGGTTGGAAAAAATGGTCACCTTGTATATCAGGAGGAGGTCCTACAGACACCAGTTCTGGACGTGATGTTCAGCATCTTCCTAAATGGCCTGGAGAATATGGTACAAACAAATAATGACAATGTTTAAAACTGATGAAATGTTATTCAGGATAACCAAAGCTAGGATGCTGAAATAGCTCATTGCACTAAAATGAAATTCTGTGTTGGGGCTGTCAGGGAAGAGTGACTACATATACAAAATTATGATCTCTTAGCTCAGGAAAAAATGAAAGACAGCTTGAGTCATTGTGGAGAGTTTGCGAAAAGCATCCAAGCGCTGCTCAGTGGGCAAGCTGGTTACCAGATTTAAAACAGAGACAGGGAAGTGTCTTTTCACGCGATGCAGAATCACACTGTTGCTCCTGTGTATTCTGGATGCCAGAATACCAACAGGCACAGGGAGGACTAAGCAAACCAAAGGAGGATGAGAGCTAGGGGCAAGTCAAACTGCGCAGCCTAGCTACCGTCCAGCAAAACCAGGATCTTAACTGGGACCAGAACCTAGTCTGTGGACAGCACAGGAGGAAGGGAGAGGTGCTTGCTCTGTTTCATATACCCCTACTAAGCCCTCACTGCCAGCCTCAGCTGGCTGCAATCTGTGGGCTAAACAAGGCTTTGGTGTGACATTTCTTAAGGCAATCTCAAATTACTGGTCTTGCAAGGGTTTGAGATGTGCTGTTATTAAGCCCAGCAGAACAGAAACACGTGGGTGATGGGTAGCGGGATGTCTGACACAGCTTACGCCTGCATCTGGGTGGCTACAGCTGAGGGATCATGAGACATAGACATACCTAAATGCTTTCTAGACAGGGTTGTTGTTGTTGGTTTTTTTTTTTTACCGGCACTTGTTTTTACATGCTGGGACTTGAGCCTGGATTAGGTGCATTCTGAGGTGTCCTGTCTTATCTTCCTCCCTTACCCCATCTGAAAATCGCATTGCTTTTCTCACTGAAGAAATGAGATTTGGCTCTCTGCTGTCCTTGTGTTACCCACATGAGTTAAAAAAAGACCGAAATGAACAATGAATGTAGCTGTTGTTTCCAATTATTCTGTATATGATTTATTGCCTTATTTTTGAGACATGAAGAATGCTGTTAATGAGAGTATATTGGATGCAACAGCTTATTGTTTTTACCCTGGCGACTTTCTCTTTTTATCATGAGAGAGAGCAGTGGATTTGCATCTATTTGACATTTGAAATGTTTTGCCTTTGGTTGATCTGCAGCACTCTGCAGCATCACCCAGACTAAGAAAAGCCCATTTCAGTTCTTAGGACAGGTGTGAGATTAAGCATCAAGCGTCTCACTTCTAAAATTGCTCGTGATTGTTTTCTTCTCCAGAAACGTCTGCACAGCTAGCAATTAACTGCATCCAGAGATCAAAAGCTAAATTGTCTCAGACAGGAATTGCTATATCAGAGCCTAGTGCTACTTGTACTGTACTTTAAGCAATCAAGCGCTTCCACTGATCTTTCTTTGCTGAAGGTGAAACGGCAGGCTGGGCTTGCTGTGCAGCCAGAGACAATAGAAATGGAGAGGACTGCATGGAGAGAGGGGCAGAAGCAGGAGTTCTATGGTGCTGGGATTGTAACACCATGGGAAAATGGGGCCATTTCCTTTCTAGGGCTGGAGGACTGAGAGGGAGCTCTTTGCTAGAAAGTCAGACTGTGGCCTTGGCATAAGTGCAATAGATGCCCTTTGCATGGTGGTGAGGTTAAACCCTGCACCATCTCTCCTCTGGCACAGTGCAGTGCCTGGGGATGGGCATCTCCTTGCAAGACAGGTGGATGCCAGGGAGGTGACAGCTCCATCTGCCCAGCAGGGAGAAAACGGGTTGCAGCAGGGTGAGAGGAAGAGGAGGCCTGAGCGTGCTGCCTTTCCCTCTGCCCCCTTGCTGCAGGCAATGAGGGGTCAGGGAAGCAGGGGGCTCCATGTTCTGGCGACTTTCTCACTTTGATTTGGAGGGAAGACCTTGATGCCTTTGCCCTTAATTGCCTTAATTAGTGCATTACCCTCCTCAAGGGGAATTTTCTACAGAAAGCAAAGACGTCATCCCTTGAAATGTTTGACTGGTGGACCAGAAACTCCACTGTCAGCTTTTTTCTTTTTTTAATATATTCTAAATTAAACTATCATATTGACAAATTAGCATCTAATCCTATTGCTCTAATTCAGTCATCTGCCTGTGCATTAGGATAAGAATGATTTGCATAACAGTCTTCAGTCTTCTGTTTAGAAACAAAATATTTTGATATTTGCTTGCGCTAAGTGGGATCAAACTGCGAACAGGCAGGCGAGCAATCCCAGGGGATCTGCACTGACTCTGGCACTGCTGGGCAGCCATGGCTGCTCCTCTTCCCTGCAGACTGCCTCTTGGGGACCTGGGGCCTGACGGTAAATCTCCTTCCTTTGGAAATTTGAAGAAAAAAAGAGAAAAAAATGTCTTGCTTGCCTGAGACAGGAGTGGTTAGACTCCACTGGCCTGCATTTATCACAGGCTGCACCACTGATAATGATTTTTTTAGCAAGTCAGCCTTTATGCACAGTGTTTTCCTTCCTCAGAGCAGAATGAGTCTGTAAATGAGTTGTAAACCTTTCAATGGACCTTCAGAACTGACCAATTTTTGCTTTCATGGGGTTGGTCACCAAACAGACCGCTGCGCCAGATCTTCCTGGCAAGAGCTGGAAATGTTTATCCCCTGTCCGATGACCGGAGGGCACAGCCCTGCTCAGAGTTGCTGCAGGTCTCCTATGAAGCCTGTTACTGAGTGGCAGATGTCCCTGCCCATTGCCCAGATAGTCCTTCTTCCACAAGCTTCATTAAGCAGTAAGCTAAAGCACATCTCTTACCCTACCTGCCCCATACATCACTTTGAAATTCTGGAGATGTTATTCCACTTCACCCACTTTTTCAGTTTCTTATACGAGGAATTTTTTGTTGTCTTTAGTAGATGGATTTTATATATATAGCATGGGGCACTCCATAGAAATTTTATATTCATTTCCTGTGGCTGGCAGATAACATTTTCTCAATCAATTATGTACCCAGACTCTTACAAAGGTAAAGTTACCATGTCACATGCTGTCTATGACTTTAGGCACCTGCAAAGTTGTAGCCACTTGTGGCAGATCAGCAACTTCAGATCAATAGAAAAATCACTTTTTTTCTTCCTTTTTTTTATACCTTTATTTTCCAATAACTAGATGCTTCTCCGGGAGGCAGGTATCTGAAAAGAGAACTGTCATTCCACTAACACAGACTTATATTATCAATGTAGTTCTGCAGGTAGGAGTGTGAAAATACTGAAATGAAATGCAAATCTAGACATTAAATACACTTTTCCTAATAACTGATGGTAGATTTTTTTTTCAAGCTTACCATTTTAAAATTGTACTTCTCTTCCTAGGGAAGAATGTCAGGATAAAGGAACATTTATACAAAGAGCCTGTTTTTATGACTGTCCCTTAACTTTGGTACATCTCCTCCTGAGAAGGTCAGTGAGATCACAACATTTACGAATGTCCACAACATGTGGTGTTCTCCATTGTATTTTAATACATATCTTTTGAATAGGATGTCTTCTATGTATTTAATTCAAATTGATACTCCATGAGGGAAAAACCTCTGTGGATGTTTCGGGTCCTGCACTTGGGCCACAACAACCCCATGCATCGCTACAGGCTTGGGGCAGTGTGGCTGGAGAGCTGCCTGGCAGAAAAGGACCTGGGGGTGCTGGTCGACAGGAGGCTAAACATGAGCCAGCAGTGTGCCCAGGTGGCCAAGAAGGCCAATGGCATCCTGGCTTGCATAAAGAATAGTGTGACCAGCAGAAGTAGGGAGGTGATTGTCCCCCTGTACTCAGCACTGGTGAGGCCACACCTTGAGTATTGTGTCCAGTTCTGGGCACCTCAGCACAAGAGAGNATGTGGTGTTGAGGGATCTAGTGTAGGGGAGAACTTGTAGAGTAGGGCTGATGGTTGGACTTGATGATCCCAGGGGTCTCTTCCAACCTAAATGATTCTATGATTCTATGATTCTATGTTTTAATTTTCCAGAGGCTGTCAATAGCCTGGAGTTTGCCTGTTGGAAGAATGAATTTCAGTTTTTCCTCTCTGTTGCTATACTGTATGCAAACACTCTTTACGAAGTAAACTCCATTTTTCATTTTCAGTGTAGTGCTATTGTGTCTCTATCTGCATGTGATCCATTCCATTAATTCCTCCCTGCTGATATTTTAGCATCTCCCTGGTACAGCAAGGTTGACATGGTAGGAGCAGCCAACCCATCCTGGGGCCAAGCAGCCCTGGAGAAGGGAGGCTGGCTCAGGGGCTCTGGGACTGCCTAGCTTCACCCTGCTACTGGTTTCCCCTCTGTTCCTGAGCAAGGGGAGGAGCCGAGAAGGTGTCAGGGTCTTTTCCAAAGCCCTAGGTCTCTCGAATGAATATTCTGGCATTTATTGCCTCTGCCTCTCATTTAATACCTTCAGGGCTTTCAGCTGTGGGAGTTGCCATGCCCAGATGGTGGGAGAGCTGTCTCTGCAGCAGGCTCTGGTTGTTCACAGGGCTGATCCTGCTCTCTACATGACTGCTGCTCATGGCATGTGTTAATACATCTCATTGTTCTGGGTGGGAAGTAGACAGGTCCCCACCATGTCCTTTAGCTGCATTACACAAATTAATCCCTGTGCATGGATCATGCCATTTTTTCTTCTGTGCTAGAACATACACAGAAACAGCAAGTTCTCCCTCTGGCTCATGAAGAGTTAATATTTTCAGTCCCAGGCCCTTTGTTTTATTTTCATAGCCTTAGTCAATACCATAAAGCCCCCAAACCACTGGCAGTCTTTACAGAGATAACCGCACAATGAACCTATCTGCACATCAGGTAAAGCCGACAGTAAATTTACAAGTCCTCAGTGGGACATGGGGCCTTGTTGCTGATAACCAGCTTTCTCATCGAACAGGAGCTGCACATTTATGCCTGCTTTGTTGTGGGTTGGATGTTGGTTTTTTTTTTCCGTTTTTTTTTTTTTCTTTTTGTGCCCTACAGATAACAGCTCATTGTGGGAAAAGGCAAAGACTACTGCCGGAGTGCTCAGTGCCCTTGAAAACACATCTGTACTCTGTCAGCTCTCCTGCCTAGTTTAGTCTGCGCTGGTGTTTGTTCCTCTGTCTTTTTTGTGCCTCTCCTTCCCTTGGCTCAGCTAATCCATTTCACAGCTTCTCTGTATCTTACAGGCCAGAGATAATTTCTATTGAAACCGTTTGAGTTGCACCAATTACGAGATGTTTTTCCCTGGCGCTCTGGGTTTAATCTGTGTTGATGTCAAGATCGTCTCCGCAGAATGCTTGCTGGGGTGTGAAGTATCTGCTTAGCTCTTATGTAAAGAAATATATATTAAGGTGGTTAGTGTAATCACATAATCTTGACAGGCACTGGCGGTGTAGTCACAGTTCCATATGTAAACAGGTAGGTAGCAAAGAGAAGGCAGGTCCATTCCTGCAGCTGAGGGACATATCGTTGGGACTGTATTTCCAAAGTCGGCTTTTGGAAAAAAACATATGGGCATTAGCTATCTGTGAGCTAATGGTTGGGGCTGGGGGGTTGACGGTCTCCAGTGCTTCCCAGCTGAAGGGGCAGGTGGTGTCTTTGCAGGTGATACAGTGCTCAGGACAGGAACAGGGATAGTGAGGTGAAGGAAATGCTGAGGACTCTCCACCATCTGAGCTGGTGGGAGGTGGTGGTGTCCATGCTGGGGGCAGGAATCATCCTGCAGCACAATCAAAGCTGGGTGGGGTTTGACTGGGGGAGTAGGGCACCCCCAAGAGAGTGCAAGGAGGAAGGTGTCGGGAGGAGTTATGGAGCTTCCTCATTGAAGTGTTCACACTTAGTGGCTCCGGCCACTGGAATGGCTAGTGACCTACTGGTCATCTATGAGTGTCCTTGAAAGGAAAGGAAACATTTCAAACCCCCATGCTGCTCCATCTGCAGCAAAGGAGATCCCGAATGTGCACATGTCTCAGCAAGAGGCATGCAGGAGCAGGTGCTGGGCAAAAAGTGCATATGGGGAGACGCCTGAGAATGCACCTTTGCAGGAATCCCTCCACCAGTGGTGGGGCCGGCTGGTAATCTCTTCTGCAAGAGGACATCTAAGACATTTGAGCTAATTGTGCTTCTTTGCTCAAACGGGAGGTCTTTTCTGCAATCCCCTCAGTGCAGAGCACTGGCCAAGGCCACGGGCTTACTTTATTTGCCCTGATATGTGCAGGGTCTGGGTGCTGTCAACCCCAGCTCTTTGGATTTGCTTTACCCTCAGAGACACTTGCCCAGCGACCAGAATAATTTGCATTTGTGGGAGAGGTGCAGGCTAGAAATCTCTCTAAGCATTTTAGTCATGCAAAACTGCCACCTTTGATTTTCAGAAAGCTACTACCCCCTTACCATCTGCTTCTGGTGCCACTTCCCTCTCTGGAGACACCCAACAAAATAATAATATGGATTTTTGCATGTGAGGACGGAGATGATCAATAGCACTCCTCCCCACTGCAGCAACAGGGTATGAGATGCACAGTCTGTAACAATAAAGTACCGGAGGCTCAAGAGAGGCAGGAGCAGTACTCTGAACTTCCTTGCTGCCCTGCTTATCCTAAGGTAAATCCCAGCACACCAGCAACCCAGAAACTCTTGCTGCTGCTCTTGCAGCGTGTTCCCCCTGATACAAAATGAGAGCAGGAAAGGCTCACCTACCCACCTGCTCTGAGGAAAGTGCTCTCTTATGGTGAATATGCTGGAGAAGAGTTTTTTCTCTTTTTTTCTATTTCATAATGACTTCTGTTATACTGTCAAGATCTGCAGTGATTTGCCATCTGAGTGCCAGTCAGGCCACCTAAATCTATTGACTGCTTTATTGTACACATCCCAGATGTCCTCTGCCTACAAAGGATGCAGGCAATTTGTATAATGCAAGTGTGAGCAACTTCTTTGGACCAGTTCCTTTGTTTAGATATTTCTGCCTCACCTGAACTGTATACATCGCCAACGTTTCTGCAATTTCTGGAAGGGATAGCATTAGCATTGAATAATTACAGTGAAAAGCCCAGCATATCTACATATTTTGTCTCAATTATTCAAGAATGCAAGAGTATTTCATACAGCATGAGTGAGCTCTGAATCTGTATGTGTGTGAGCCTGACGGCGTGGTGGAGTAACAATACACAGAGCTTTTGGAGGAGCTGCTCCTATTTTCCTTAAGCTGTCACTGTTGTTGATGAGAAGGCAAAAATATTTCTAATTTCTTTTTCACTTTGCTGGTAGTATAAAACAAGCCAATCCACCACTCCAAGATGCTTTTTCTGTGCTGCCCTGTCACAACAGAGGAATGAAACTAGAATACCTCAAACGGTTGTATGAAATAGTCTCCCTCTCTCTCTCTCTCCTGTCAGAAGGTAGTCAGAGATGGCATCCAATTCTTTTCTCACACACCATATTAAGCTCTTTTTGTACTTGGAATTAATTGTGATAAGTTGACAGAGCTCCAGAGATTTCTGAAAAATAAATCAAACATGTTGTCATTTTTCTCTGAATTTTCCACACCTCTCCAGTGCATATTGAAGCAAAGACCTTTTAAGTATGTTGTAATCTGGTATCAGACATTTCCCAAATTAGCATTTTCTGTAGCTTTGTGTATGAATTAGAATTCTGTTGATACTTGTTTTTATAACTGAACAAGTTATATGTTAGATTTAGGTGCATTCCATTGTGACCATTTGTGTGGATTTATTTTCAGCAAGTAAAATGTACGCAGCTTGAAGGATTTTGCTAGCTGGTGATGCTCACTTTGGTATGCATGGATGCATAGTGGGGAAGATATCTGCTCATTTAAATGTATTACCCTTTAGATAGGTCTTAATTTGTTTCATTCTGTATACAGGGTTTAAATATGTCTCCAAGTAATACTTTCACCAACCAAATCCTCTTAACAGTACAAAAACACATAATGAAATAATGGCAGTTTCAGTAAATTTATGTTAAAATTAGCATTGGCATTTCTGGAATGCCTTAATATTTCTGTGGTGCTTAGGTGCCATGGTGCAAGGTGCTTCATGCCCTTATTTTCCATATTCTCACTTTCACCCTCCCCATAAAACATATTATTGTTTTAGGGAACTTTACAGATGTGTCACAAGAGGATCTGCACTCTTGGTTCACCTTACGTTCTGGGTAATAATACTGAAACAGCCTTTGCTTGTGGAAATAAACTGACTTTCTGTTTAGAACCATATTTACAGTGGTATAAAAACTGCAGCCAGTGCTTTCACTACATGCATGTGGATGGGCTTTCTGTTGCCTCTAGCTTCTCCTCTCTGGCACTTTCTCGTCTGTGTTGTCACTGGACAAACAGAAGTGCTGAGGGGATGTTTCTGTCTTCTCCTGCTTTGGTAACTGTTCTGGGAAGCGCTCTCCCCCCTTCAATCCCCCTCTCAAGAAATGGCTCTCTCCATCCTAGACGTCCTGTTGTCTGATGGACACTGACAGTCTGGAAGTCCTTGTCCAGACGTTCCTGTGTCCTCAGTTGGCAGGAAGCTGTGGTCCTGGATAATGTACTCAGACCTGGGAATGTGGGGAAAACAGCAGTGTATGCAGAACTTTGAAAGAGTCAATGCTCTCTCCTGTGAGCTGGCACCAAGGCTAGAGCATCATCAGATGCCATTTCAGAACCTCTTTCTGTATTTGAAATGTGCTACCATGGCTACATCTGACCTCCAAATTTAATCCAGTGCTCCACCAAGACGGAGGCTTTCAGGCTCTTGGAGCCTTGGGCATGTTTATGCTATGGAAGCACAAATGTTTGTTCATCCTCTTGCCTTGGCTTGGCCTGAAGAAAGCTGCTGTGGGAGCCTAAGCTCATGCTGCTGAGTGGCTGAATATAGCTGAGGTCCGCTGCAAGCTAGCATTGTCCTGTACGTGTCTATTCCATACAGATATTGATGTTTGAGTGCATTTATAGACACATGGACTAGTTTCAAATCTAAGGTGCAAGTGGGGAAAGGTCCCTCAAACTGAGAGGTGAATGCTTTGGGTGCCAGGGAGTGCCCTGTTCTTTACTTGCAGGAGTAGCTGAAGAACTGGCCAAGTCCAGGAGGCAGCACTTGGCATTGCAAAACTGTGTTTGCATCTTGGAGGAACTGAACAATGCTTGTTTTGATGATAGGGTTGCAGGACTATCTCAGGGACACAATAGGAGGAGGGGGAAAGAGATACAGAGGTATCAAAGGGAAGGTTAGACTCCTTTGGAAGAGATTAACTGTAGAAGTTCCTGTCCTCTACCAAGTTTAGGTGTCCTCCAGCCAGTTCTGGAGAAAAGCCAGGAAAGAGGGAGAAACAGACACCTTTCGTATTTTACTAGCTGTATATGAAGCACATCTTCCCTTCTCTTTATGTAAGTCTTCAAAAGAAAAAACTGTCCTGTGTATTTTGAAGGATATGATTAAATATTTCTGTATTAAAACAGTTTGATTTAAAAGTAATTGGGCAACAAGCTGTTTTCCACCAAAGGGTTGCTAAATCTATACTGGGACACAGTAGCAAGTGTCCATCCCCCCTCTATGTGGCTTTTGCTTGGAACCCTTCACATTAGCAGGGCTCAGGAGAAAGGCAAGTCGCTCTCTAAGTGCAGTACCCAGAGAGTCTTTGTGGGATACTTCCAGCTCCCTTTGTGTGTGCTTGTGTGTGAGTGTGCACCTGTGCCCCCTTCATGGCACCTCTTGGCCATGGAGGCTCTCCCCAAGACTGAAAAAGCGAGCTTCCTGGGCTGTCAGCCCCAGAGCAGCCAAGCCTAGCAGAAATCTCAGCTTCTGGCTAGATGTCATGCCTGTGCCTCCCACAGACTGCTGGAAATGTCCCTGGAGATGTGCATGGGCCCCTGTGAGACTCCAGTCACTATGCAGGGAACTGTGGGGCAGATTTTGTTCGTCATGAAGTAAAGGCAAAAATTTACAGCCACTTCAGCAAAACAGAGCTCATAGTTTGGTCTAAGGAATGTATCATCTGGCTCATATTCCTTTCACAAACATGTCTCAGTATGTATGGTATTTGCTGTCACCTAGTAGTTGTCACTGGCAAGATAAAATCATGGTCTACTGTGGAATGAATGGATGAAAAGATAGTCAGAAAAATGAGAGAGACTCCACAGGGTAGGAGAGAGGCTTCCTGGAGCACTCAACAGCCTCAGGGGTTGCTGCCTCAAGGTGATGGTGAAGAACATCTGAGGACTATGCGACACTTGCTATGGGACCTTTGTAGTATGGATGTGCAAGCCATATGATGGGATGGATTGAGAAGGACCAGAGGTGGAGAAAGGGAGAGATCAAGATGGAATAAGAAGAGTGTGGGAAAATGGGGAAGAAAGAATAAAAGGGGCATTCTGCATGCGTGTGCATGCATAGGGTGTGAGTGTCAGCTGTGGGAATGAGAACATGGTCATGGGGTCACCTGCCTGGTTGGGATGCTGGTACCTAGAGTGTGTGTGTGCCTGTACATAAGGGGCTCTGAATACCAGGAGCTGGAGTGGGGCTGGGACTTTTAAGGCAGGCAGGGAGGTTGGAGATCCAGGACCAGCTACTGCAGGGACTGCATGGACAAAGACACTTTACTGGAAGGAGAGGAGAACCCTGATCAGGCCGTCTGCACATTTCCCATTTGTCTGAGTGCTCTGTGCCTGCTGGGAATACATACTCAGCCTTGCTGCTGGGTGGATCTGGGGACACAATGCAGCAGCAGCCCTGCATCTGTCGAGTTGCCTTTTCAGCAGCTGTGAACACTGGTACTGTTCAGAGTAGTCCACTGATTACCTGAATATTGGAGTAGTGATCATACTCATCAGTGTTGCTGCAAGGAGGTTGAAAATCTGGATTAGCACTCCACATAATGCTGAGAAATTAGAGATATGGACTGAAAAAAACAAGAATATACGTCAATAGGCATGATTCTAAGGTATGACATACAAGGAATAAAGATGCTGCACAAAGAGTGGCAAAAAATGTGGCTTTCAATGGTAACATGCAGTAGTATACAGATGTAGTGTTGACAATCTGCTGGCCTACAGTACATGAACAAGACTGAGAGGAAACAAGGCACACAATACACATCTGCTTTACACAGAAAATAGCTCCATGAACTACTGAATCCAGTTTTGGATGCTACACCTCAAACCCAGGGTAGCTTACTTGATTAAGCCGAGAGTACAGTGGGAGTAGTACAGTAGACTTCTAGTCTACTAAACATGAAAAAAAAATGAACAAACTGTGCTTCTTTAGTCAGAGAAGAGAAGTCCAGCTGGAGATAGGATAGGCTTGAATCCAAAACAAGTTGTGGTGAAGGAACTGTTTGCACTTGATGTTCTGGGACAGGCAGGAAGAAATTTGT
The DNA here is from genome assembly GCA_013400555.1 of Jacana jacana. Taxonomy (NCBI): domain Eukaryota; kingdom Metazoa; phylum Chordata; class Aves; order Charadriiformes; family Jacanidae; genus Jacana; species Jacana jacana. Next base: position 27,535 of record VZTM01014003.1, on the reverse strand, counting down.
TATCACAAGGCTAGACCTTAGAGGGAACAGGAACAGGAGGACAGGTGAGGCCATGGGACAGGCTGCGGCTGTGGAGCAGGCTGCCAGTCCTTGGGACTGGTTAGGTCTCCAGCACCCCAGGGCTGGTGCTGTTAGGCAAGCATCTCCCAGCAGCTGGCACAACATCTCTCACAGTCTATTGTCCGCTGCAGACATGTTGAGGAGGTCAGTTCCCTCAGTCTACAGATGCCACTGCTGGAAACACTGGCCAGGTGTCCCTGCGTTTACCAGCAGAAGGACCACAGCAAGACTAGTGCAACAACACATCTGGACCTCCCAGGCTTGCCCACGTCTGGGCTCACCATCAGCCAAAAGTCATGCCTTCCTTCTGAAACTTTGCCTCTCTGGTGCCTTGTGGGAAGAAAGGGCTTTAGAAAACAGCTACGAGTAAGAGAGGAGTGCATAAAAGTGTTTCACAGAATCACAGAATCTTCATGGGTGGAAAGGACATCTGAGGTCATGGAGTCCAACCGTACATGCACATAAACCCCTACATCTCAGCCACTAGAGCATGCCCTTAAGTGCCACATCCACACATTTCTTAAATACCTCCAGGGGTGGTGACTCAACCACCTGCATAGGCAGGCTGTTCTGGTGCCTGATCACTCTTTCAGTAAAGTAATTTTTCCTGATATCTAATCTGGGCTCTCCAGGTACAACTTCAGACCATTCCCCTGGTCCTGTCATTATTCACTCTAGACCCCTCACCAGCTTGGTGGTTCTCCTCTAGACATGCTCCAGCACTTCAATGTCCTTCAAAGTCTGTTCAATGCCCAGAACTGAACACAGTACTCAATGTGAGACCTCACCAATTCCAAGTACAGAAGTACCATCACTTCCCTACTCCTGCTGGCCACACTATTTCTGATACAAACCAGGGTGCTGTTGGCCTTCTTGGCCACCTGGTCACACTGCCCGGTNATGCTCCAGCACTTCAATGTCCTTCAAAGTCTGTTCAATGCCCAGAACTGAACACAGTACTCAATGTGAGACCTCACCAATTCCAAGTACAGAAGTACCATCACTTCCCTACTCCTGCTGGCCACACTATTTCTGATACAAACCAGGGTGCTGTTGGCCTTCTTGGCCACCTGGTCACACTGCCCGGTCATGTTAAGCTGGATGTCCACCAACACCCCCAGGTCTTTTTCTGATGGACAGCTTTCCAGCCACTCTTCCCTGAGCCTGTAGCATTGCCTGGTGGTGTTGCAACCAAAATGTAGGACCTGGCACTTCACCTTATTGAACCTCATACAACTGGCCTTGACCCATTGATCCAATGTGTCCAGGCTGTAGACCCTCCCTACACTCCAGCAGATCAGAGCTCCCATCTAGTTTGGTGTCATCCATGAACTTACTGAGGGTGCACTCAATCCTATCATCCAGATCATTGTTTGTCTCCTCCGGGCTTAGCACATAGATTGAGTATGAAGTACAGAGTTACTAACCCTTTGTAAATAAGTAATTAGGGCACTTAATGTAATTGAATAGCGCAATGAATAGTAGCAATAGAAATGAATTGCAAAATATTTCTGTCCTTCAGAGAAATGCATAGGTATGCAAAAAGAATTTGTTAGTATAAGTTACCACGTTTGTGAGTGAGAGTAGTTATCAGAGACAGAAAAAAAATCTTAGGTTTTCCACGTCAGTGTCCTGCTGGGGCAGATTTTGTTCCAGCAATGCACTTTACAGTATTTTGTTACAAGAACTATCAAAGGTAGATGAAATATATACTTTTGAGACATAGGTCCAAGAGCCTTGGTGGGTGTAGGTTGACAAAGTGCCACTGAAGTCAGCAGAGGTGTGCTGAGTTACACTGGCTGAATTAGCTAATGCACACCTGGATCAGATCCTGCTGCATCCCCCATACCTCTGCCAAATAGGCTGGGGCTGCCTTCTGCCTCCAGCTCCCATGCCAGCACCCCTATTCCTTTCAGTTTCTCTTTGGCTGGGTCCCCTGGCCGTGTAATGGTGTAGCACTGTCCAACAGCTGCAAAAGCTGTTGTTGAGGGTCAGTCTGTTAAAAGGATCATAAAGTGACTGGGTAGCATGAGGAAAGAAGCCTATCTAGTTAACTAATGTGAATCTATTGGAATTCATTGCTGGGTATCAGAGGGTTATTTATAGCTTAACCTCTGTAGGTTGAAGTGTAAGGATGTGGCTTCTCATATATAATTAATATGTATAGATGTTTCATACACACAGCTCCCAAATTACTATGGGAGCCAAATGTTCGTGAAGTATAACCATAAGGAAAGCAGAGTATCCCGACAGTTAGCTACCCCACCTTTCTTTTTAATTAAAAATTACCTCTTTTCCCATTAATATTTTGTCTCCTATATTTGCTGAAGGCTTATTCAGCTGCTCTTATTCAGCTATATAGCATGCTGTTCAAGGAAGGATGAGGAATTTACTCCCAAAGGTGTCCTTCTTGTGGAAAACCAAAGACAGTCCTTTTACCTGCAGAGAGGTCAAAGCTGGAGTTGCCCCTCAAACCTTGGCCCAGCTTTTTTCACCAAGCCTACATGTACACCAGGAGCCCGGGAAGTTCCTCCTCACAAAGATTAAGAACACCACAAATGAGTAGACTGTGTAGTACCTTTGGAGCTGTATTTTATGTGTTCATCTTTAATATAGTGCCCTAGGGTAACATATATAATACTGGTTTATTTTACGTATAATCTTCTGTCCTAACTCCAATTACAGATTTCTGTCCTGTTAAATAATGCAGTTATACAGCAGAACAATAAATAATATCTTAGGGAGTGAGAAATTAAGAGGTACAGATGAAGGAGAAAATATATGTTTTCAGATGAGATTTGAAAAGAGATGGGGAGTCAATGAGGCGTGTAAATGTGTTCTTTAATCCTCATAAAGGACCTTGCACTCCAGCAAGATTTTACCAGTTACTAGAGTTTCTCCTTTAGGCTATAGAGGATCAAAACCACCTGGTGTCCTGGGCTGCAGCCAGGCTGCAAAAAGTCATCCCACAACACTGTATGTCCTGGGGCTGCGCAGGACCAGAAGCAGCTTAAGAGATTTAAGAGCAGAGCAGGATATAAAAGAGATGCCTTGAATGAGAGCTGCAATTTAGGGAAGAAAACCCCCTTCTGATGAGCCTCTCCTTTCCCTGAGGTACGGCCTCATTGTTGGGAGAGATCCCCAGAAAAGCATCCCTCAGTCTGGTCTCTTTGCTGTGGTCTCTAACAGTTTAGTGGGTGATGTGAATGCAGCAGATCAAGTTGTGAAGATGGGGGAACACCTGAGCTGGTGTTGGGAGCGTGTATACATGCACATAAATCATGCACACATGCCCTGAAGCATATCTGTTTTGTAAAACAAAGGAGCGGATAATTCCTATTTGACCCATAATTTTGGCCTAAACAGGAAAGACTCAGTTGATATAATAAAGAGCTAATTCAAGATGGTTCTAAAGTGAAACGAACCAGGAATAAATATGTAGGGCTGTTTCATGAAAGTGTTCAAAGGAATTAGTGTTTTTTCTTCCTTCTATTCAACTGTTGTCTGAATATTTGCTACAGTATTTCAGGACTAGGTTAAACATTGTTTAAAATGTCCCTTTTTTAAAGCTCTTCATCCTGTAGGTTTTTACTGTCATGTCTTTGAATGAATGCAGTTTATGCTTCCAAGTAAATGAGATATCTTTGAGCTGCTCTTGTTGCGTGGTTTGTTTGTGTACTTTTATAGGTTAAAAGCTGTCTGCATTCACATCTAAGTGTGCTGGAGATGTATTATTTTTCCTGAAATAAGCTTAGACAAATGCTTTCTGTCCTCTCAAGCCTGGAGTTCCTCAGGTATTTTATCCTTTAAATAATCCCTCCCTGTGAATGAAAAATGGCTTGTAGCTTCCCAGCCGGGATGGCTGTGAGATTGTCTGGTGGCACTCTTTGCCCTGTCCCCTGTCCCCACCACCCTTGAGCCCCCAGGGACAGAGGAGGACTCTGTCCCAGCACTTTGTGCAAGACACCACTGATATCATGGGGCTTTGAGCACCATCACCATGTGCGTTTAGATATCCTCCTCCTGCCCATCTTCCACTTTGTTTTTCTTCTTATGCTGGGACACCCCAAAAGACATATGATAAACCTTCCCATGACCCATGCTTGGCTGATTGTCAGGGGGTCCCCTATGGGCTTTGCAGCCCCCAACTCCTGCTATCTCTCCAATGCTCACAGCAAGCAGCCACACAAAACCTCTCCCTCTCATCTTAGCCTGCAGGGAGATGGAAGGATGCAAGCCTGCCTGGGCAGGTGGCAAAATGCACCCAGCAAAATGCACCCAGCAAAATGCGTTCAAGCCCACCAGGGACCAGAGATCTGGGTACACGAACTACATAAATCCCCTGGGTTTATTATCAGGAGCTTGGGTGCAGCTGTCTATGCCTGCCCTTGCTGTTTCCCCCCTCTCTGTGGGATGTGGGGGGAGGGGGAGATGTGAAGCAGGGTGGTGGGGGAGCTGCGAGCCCGCATGTGCCCACCCAAGCGTGTGATGGTGGGGAGCAGCGCTGGGACAAGACCCATTAATGGCATGGGCACTGTGTGGAGGGCTTGCTTTTACAGTGATTTAGCCCAGACAGTGTGATGCGACGCAGAAAGCTGTGCCTCACCTAGCTGATGCTTTAATAGGCACTTTCCCAGCTCAGCTTTGCATGGTTAAACAGACTTTGAACCCTATTATGTGACCTCTCGGGTCCTTGCCTGTCAATTGAGTTGCTTCCCACATGCTGCTCTCCCCATTTACAGCTAGCACCAGACCTTGCCCTACCAAAAAGCATTGTGTGAGAGTGACCTACTGCTATTTTAAGTGAAACTAGGCTGTTACCAGCTATTCCTACCCACACCCCTCATTTACTGCAAGAACAGGCAAACCAGATGTGATCACAACCTGCATTTTCCCTGCCTTCCCCAAAGTGGCCTGAAACCCAAACCCTGGATTTATTTCCTCACCTATATACGTACCGAGAAACAGAGATTATTGTTTTCAGATTGGTCCTACCCTGCTTAGTTTGGTCAAGACTGGTTCACAGTGCTCTGTTGAGCAAATTCAAGGCCATCAATGCAGGCTAGCTGGGGGAAAAAAGGGACAGGTCTGTCGTATCTGTCCCTGGGGTATTCAGGCCATAGGTGCTTGCTCTCACCGTGCAAAGGCATGGAAAGAAGAAAGGAGACAGCTAGGAGACTGCTGGGGCCCCATCCGCCTATCCTCAGGTAGTCCCCCCTCTCTCTGTTGGTCCCCGGTGTCCCTGTGCTGGGAATCACACATTGATTGTATGCTTTGCATTTCTGAAGGGCTGATGTTTGCATCATAAGGTCTTTCATACCCTACTGCAATTTACATGTTAAATAGTAATAAGATAATGAATTAATGATGCTTAGTCTTCCTATTACATGCAACACAATCATTCAAAAAGACCTAAGTAAATAAAGGCCTTTAAAGTGGGAAATTATATCATTTGAGGTGAATTGTGCTCTTTTCAGTAAGCCTAGCAAAGGAGTCTTGAGAATATTTTACATATGTACAGGTTTTACCTCTGAAAGGCAAAATTAACAAGGCCCACAGTAATGTTTATTGATTTTTTTGCAACTACAAGATATTTTCCCTTCCCTTCCCTTCCCTAATGCCCTCGTGCACTCCTGGCCCTGCAGCTTTCTGGTTTTGGAGGAGCACCTCCTGTCCAAGGCAGAAGGCTTAGTCTCCACCTTATTTTAAATGAGCTTGTACAGTAGCCCTGTGTGAACAAAGAAGGCACAAATATAAATCTTTCTATATTAAAAAAAAAAAAGAAAAGAAAGAAAAAAAAAAAAGGAACAACAACCGTAATGGCAAAGGTAACCTTGACTAGCAAATGAAGAATTGCTTTACAAGTTGTTGAAAACTATCATTGTATTTAAGAAAGCCACTTAACTCATTAGAAGGTGTTTTTTGTGTGCCAGTGCTGCTGTTGCAAGAGCGTGGTCCAAGGCTCAGCCTGGGTACAATGGTTGGGCAAGGGAAGCAGCTCCTGCTCTTCTCTTGGCTATAACACCAAAAAAAAGTTCAGGTATAGAGTTCAGGTATAGAGTATATACCTTAGTTCAGGTATAAAACCTGAACTAAGTCCCTTCACCTCTGTTTTGTCTTCCATCCCCTTGGATTTCTGACCTTGGGGGGTGCAGCTTTGATATAAGCAACAGCATCTCAGCAGAGCTCCCCAGAGTTTTAGTAATGAGCATCAAGTAATTTCAACCTAGTCCCCAGTAAATCACAGGCTATTAAGTTGTTTTGTGGCCACACTGTGCACCCTGCAGGCAGAGATTCTAGGTGGGCTGAGCCAACTCACACCCCAAAGGACACATCCCAGCCAAACAACAGGCAGCTAGCATGATGCAGAGGCGTTGGGATGCTGCTGAGACATCCCTGGCAGCTGGACCATGTCCTTCAACAAGGCCAAAAATTGCCTTGCTCCCTCTCACACATGCATTGACCATGGCATTGGCTGTGTTTCCTACAGAGACATGGCTCCTACTACTTCCCTTCAAGGTGGAGTGCTCACCGAGCTTCTATGGCACATGGCAGCCAGGATTTCCCTGCATCCCATCCAAATTATCCTGTTTATGCAGTAGGTTCCCACATAGCCCCAAAATCATTGAAATGTGGCATTCAGCCCAGCTCAGTAAGCAGCCACAACCATTCTGCTTGCTACTCTGTGCTAGGTAAACAGTGCAGCATCTGCAGATGCTGCTGTCAAAGATTTTATATCATCTTTTGGAATATTGATTAAAAACAAATTAAACAATGTTGGTGCAGTCCTGTGAGAACCCTGCTGGATCTAGCCCCATCAGTAACCGTACTTTAGGATCTACCAGAGAGCTAGTTAGTAATTTACCTTCATGCACAATTAATGCAATATTGTTTTCGAACCAAAATATTCATGTCTAGACTTTACTGGTATTTGAAAATCTGGAGGACAACATCTGCAGATGGAAACCTTAGAATAAATCAGAACTGGTCTCAAGGCAAGACCTCCTTCCATGCTCTTATTGCTCTCGCAAAGATATGTGATTGTAAATACGGCTGGTGGCTGTATCAGATCTGCTAACAGTCACAGTAGTCTGCGCTGTGGTTAAATAAAGGCTGACTAACAGAGGGGAAAGTTAATTTCTAACATTTTCTTGCAAAAAATAATTTTCTTTCAGGCTACTCTTTGGTATGTTGGTCTGCCTAAGAGATGTTGAAGGCATGAGCGATACTGATATAAGTCCTCACAGGGACATTCAAGACACAAAATGTGTTGCCCACGTCTGTGGACAGGATGAACAGGGCAGCACAGCCAGCTGTGGTATTTGGTGGAGGCTGTGGGGGACGTATAGGGCAGCAGGGGGTTGTATGGTATGGGGTGTGGTGAGACGCATGGGGTGGCGGGAGCCTGCAGACAGTGTGAGAACACCACAGGAAGAGGAGTGTGAACCTTCCTCGCCTGTCTTACGCTACAGCGTAATTAGGATCACATAAATGCCAGTGCTGTTAACAGCCACGGTGATGACTGTTGTATCAGAAAAATCCCCCTGCTGCCTGCCTCCCAGGTGTTTGCACTTACGTATCACGTCCCATTAAAATGGTCTGCAGCCGGTGCCAGGGGTGTCAGAGCTGGGTGATGGAATTGAATTAGTTTGAATAACTGAATAAGTTTTAGATCTTGGACTGACAGCTTGTTCATATACATTTTAAATGCCCAGCAGTAGCTGCATAATTTGCTTTACCCAGGCATGGCTGTTCACAGCGGCACAGTAGAGCAGAACATGTCTCC
>VZTM01014003.1:247-11020 GCA_013400555.1 Jacana jacana | reverse complement strand
TTTTTTCCCTGTATGGAGTGCCTTTCCTTACACAGTAAGGCAGTACTTAAAAAAAAAACAAAAAAGGCAAAAATTGTTTGAGGAAGCTCTTATCAGCACCATTTTACTAGTAAGTTGGCTGAGGCAAAGGTACGTTTTTGTTTAGTTTGGTTTTGGGTTTTTTTTGGTTTTGTTTTTTTTTTTTTGGCCACAGAAGAGGCTGGAACAGGATTTCCACAGGCATGGCTTCTACCCCCTGGTGGTAGCTGTTGCAGAGCTGTGCCCTTGTGCTGATGCCTGTCACCTGCTAGCCCAGTTCCAGCAGGTCAGAACAAAGGCTTGTCTGCCCTGAATTGCCTGCACCCCCCACTCCTGCAGGCTGAGCCCCAGGGCTGTGCAAGGTGCTTCCCCAAAACAGGCCAGTTTCTCAGCTGGTGCAGTTTTGCCTCTTGCCTAACCTGGCATCTAACTGCCCTTGAGGGTGCAGTCATCCTGATCCTGGGATGAAGATAGAGGGAAAGTCCTCCATGTGACTGAATACCAGGGCAGAGCTTGCAGGCCAGAGAAAAAGCTGGGTTTCCACAGAGCTTTTTGCCAGTTACCTTTTGTTATCGATCATCTTCCTTTAAATCCAGCACTAGATGTCTGCTATTTTATCTGAAGGAGGATGAATGTGAGGGCATGCAGTGCCTCCTCCACTGCCAGTAGGCTGGCCTGTGCTTCCCCTGCACTTTGCTTAAAGAGCTGACCTAATGAGTTTTGCTCCCTCCTGTAGTCCCTGTCATTTATAGTTGTTAAAATTTCCTGTCATAGCTACTTTTTCCTCCCCTCCTTGTGATATTGCAGGGTTCAGCTGTATGGCTGATATGCTCTGACTGCAGCCTGCTAGATTTGTCTTCGTCTTAATATATTATTTATGATGCTATTATTCCTTGCAGAGGACTGCCAGCCATGCTCTGCATACAGTTGCTGGTCTTCCAAATGCATCATGGCCAGCAAAGGAAAACACTGATCTAATTGAATTAACAGTGGTGCTCTTAGCCTTAATAGAGTTTGTCATGAAACACTAAGCAGATGTGACAATGATCTTGGTTAGTCATATTTTTGTCCCTACTCCCAGGCATGGTAACTGTTAGCCAGATCAGTGGGGAGGATAATTCTCCTTTGCTGATCAGTAATTGTGCTTACCTAGACATGTGGCAATTGTGTTGGACTGATAGTTGAAATAAGCCAAGGACTTCAATAGCAGAAAGTTTTATATTCTGATAATAAACTTGGCTAATTAAAACAAGATACAGATGGTACTGCCACCTAGCAATTTTCACCTCACTTACTCTGACTCCAATTATAGCCTTTCCCTACTGACTTACACCGTTTAATTTACAAAGTCAGGGGATAGATGACTATTTACCTGTTTCTATTCATACATAGAAGTCTAACACATCATCCTTCTCCTGCACAAGGCATGTGATGATGGTCTTAGTACTTACTCTGAAAAGTATCTCCACTGTTTAAAAAAAGGGAGAAAGTAATAAAAAGACTACTTAGAGACTCATTAGCAGACACACACGTCAGCAGGAAGCATATGAATATTACACACACAATGTGCTTCTTTAACACTTGTTGGTTGGAGCAGGTGCCATACTTCTGGGAAATTAACTTTAATTGGATAAATAGAAAACTGACCTTAACTACTCCAGCCCAACCCGCTTTCTTGGCTTATTATTTTATTTAGACACTCCCAACCACCTGATGTGGATCCCTTCCACTGCTTCCCAGGGTAACACACATTTACGAGGAGAGGTTAGACAATCAGCTACCAAGAATGGGTTAGGTTTGCTTGATCCTGCCTCAGTGCAGTGGGGTGGGCATGACTACCTCTAGAGGTCCACCCCATTGATCCACACAAGTGTTATAAGCTTGAGGGAGCAAGAGTCTGTGTACAGCCCTGGGAGAGGGCACACAGTAATCCTGTTATTCTGTGACAGATGAATCATCTGGAATTGCATCCCTGACTTGTCTCTGGCCATGGGCTGGACCACTGTGTTTTTCCTAGTGTTGATGGATTACTTTTCTGGCACCCCCTTTCATGTAGAATTATCCCTCTGTATTGTCATCCTGCTGGCAGTAAAGTGCAATGAACTGCCCATGCTTTTCCTGATTATCTACATTTTTTCCATGTGAGAAGCTTTCAGATGCAAAATATTCTTGGCTCTACAAGCTACAATGGGGCAGGGTTTGCAGTTATATTTAAAACAACTCTCTTGCATAGTTTGAAAAGGCAGGCTTCCTGGAAGGAGAGGGGAGAAACAGTGCAATGGACCAGGACTTTTTTTATGGAGACCTATTATTTTGAGTCATTCAGCTGGGCTCCATTTTGTGTAAGAATATATATGCAAATTAATGCTGATTGGAAAGGAACTTCCATGCATACTCGATGACATGCTAAATGAGGTCAACATGAAGACCATTATTACGATGAATAAGGTGACATTAACTTGACTGAAATGCTCAAAGCATGCCTGCTTTCTCCTGGGTATCATCTTTGCCTTGTTCAGCTCCAGGGAGCTTCTGTGGTGTGGCACCAGTGGACCCTGCAGGGGACAGGTCTCATGACTCAAGTAGACAGCAGGTAGCTCAGAGGCCTCCTCTCCTGTCAAAAGTCACCATACTGGATGCTGAGGGCACTGTCTCTTCTTGGCAGGGGAGCTCAGTGGTGATGTCTCCTTGGTGGGGTACTGCTGCTTGGCTGGCCAAGATCCCACCATGTCAGTGTGGTCTGACATGCCCCTTTTCCTGCAGTTCTTCTCCTCGTCATTTCTGTACAGTAGTATGGGCAAGACAGGCCTCTGTCTTGTGATGTGTGATCATGTGCATGCCAGCACAGAGGTGCCCATTTGGGGATGTGTTGTGAGGTGTTTAAGGGGCTAAGTTCACGTTTTTCCTTGGAGAGGAGGTTGTGGTCACACAGAGCACTTACAGACCTCATATAGGTTGGCCTTATCAGGGCATCCCCCTGCCCATCCTCCCTCCTCCATGCCCATGCTTTAAACGGATCTTCCTTTCACTGGCAATAAATGGAGGAGCTCTGCAAAGGAGGTGCTCTTGGGCCCTGTCCTCTAGGCAGACACCTCCAATTGTTTATAGAGGAATATGAATATTAACATTAAAGCAGGAGCATGTTAGTCTTTGAATAGCTTCCATAGGTGCTTGCTCACCAGAATAATTTCAAGCAAAGCTGGACAAAATAACATCACAGAGGACTGGCTGCAGAACTGAAAACAACACATGTCTGAGCACCCAGAGACCATTCACATTCACGTTTGCTGTGACTCTGGGAGCAGGCAGGTCAAATGCACTAGAGCGTGACCACAGAGTGTCCCCTTGTCCCCGGGCTAGGGGTCCCTCAGCATCACTGGGGGCAGCCTGCCAGACCTGGCTATGGCAGGGCATCATTCCCACGTCCACACTGCACATCTGTAAGCCAGTGAGCCCGGCCCAAAGGACGCCTGACCTGAGAGAAAATGAGTGATGTGTCTGTGGGCAAGGCACTGAAAACATGTTTGCAATGCTCTGTTCTTCCATGTCACTGCTACATCACAACCACCAACTTTGAAGCCCTAGTGTCCTTCAGGGATGAAGCTGTAGAGATGCCTCCTGCTTTCCACCAAGGAGAGTATGCCCAGGCTTTGTGACTTCCCTTTTAAAATCCCTCATGTCCTGCTCCTTGAGGAAAGCTAGTACTTCACCACTTTCTGCTGAGCCAATGTCAGGACTATCTGTGGTGTGAAGTGGGGACCAGCACATATCAGTAAGACCCTAGGTCCAGAATGGGGTGTCCTGGGAGGGCAGGAAAGCCCAAATATGACCCAAGCAAGGGAAAATTGCTGGATCGGATCCCCCATCTCTACAGGGTCACACAAAACTTGTGTCACAAACCAAAATCACTAAGCCTAGTAGCTAACGTAAAGAAGCACTTACTTATTCTGTAATGCCTAAGTGTAAGTGAGGCAGCGTTAGACAAAATCAACATGGATAACACAGGTATGCTTCAATGACTCCCAGGACTAGGGAGATAATATACTCTTGTAATTTATCTGTTTACTACCATTTTCTTACAGAATTAAAGTCTCAACCAACATTCTCTAAAGCATATGAAGAGAAATAATTTCATCCTATGAAGAGAGATAAATTTCTGCCTGGTAAAAGAAAACACAGGCTCCTCAGATTTTAATATGTAAAGCCTGGAGATGAAGGCACATCTGGATGATGATCTATTTTGGTGGACCGCGCATGCTTAAATCTCAGCCTTGATCTTTTAAACTATCAAGTCTGCCATAAATATTTGATGATGAACAAGCTCATAAAAAGAAAACGCAGAATATGAATAGAGGGAGAGCAAATGTGTGATTCAATTTTTAATTACCATCACCTTACTCTAAAGTCAAGTTCACCTCCTATGAGAAGCAGAAAACAACAAATTTCTTTCTCACCATAACCTGATTTAAATGATCAGCATTGCATTCATAGGTATTTTTAAAGGAAAAGGATAAATCGTCACAGAGACAAAAGAACCAGGACACAAGAAATAAGGTAGAATGATCTGGTTTTATTACCATATGTGATCAAGAGCTTTTATTTCACCTTTTCGCCTCCTTCTTTCTTGCTTGCTTTGTTTTTTTATTTTTGTGTGTGTGTAGTGTTTTTTTTTTTTGTTTGTTTTTTTTTTATAACATACATTAAGTTGTGAATCAGATGTTAGGGGGATGTGGAAATGAAGGGGAAACTGGTGACATCACAATACTTTACAACTTTACAACAAGTGAGAGTCTGAATTTGTTGCATCTACCAGTGTATAGCAAGGGTGGAAAGCAAAGGCACACATAGGTTCATGAACCCCTCCAAACAAGGGGTGGAAGGGAACCAGGAGTGGGAAAGGATGAAAACAGAAGACCCACAGAGTACAAAATGCATGTCTCAAGGTTAACCCGGTAACTGGCGTGGTGTAGGCTGCGGAGACAGATCGCTGCACAAGCTGTTGCTGTGATTATTCATCTCAATGTTCTGGGGAAAGCGCTTTGTGGGGTTATCTCAATGGGAGCTGCGTGTTTGTGCTCCAGTGGTTTGGAGCTTGGTGAAAAGGTTGCGACTTGATTCTTGAAAAAAAAGAAAAAGACCTTGCTACCTACTGTTTTCAAAGGGTTTTCTGTTTGTTTTTATTAAAACAACAACATTGCTTTGGATACAGAACTATCTACTCCAGTCTGCATAGTTCACTAAGGGTGAACAAAACTGTTTCATAAAAGAAGCCATGATGAAATGAAAGAACATGCAAGCACCCTTGTTACACACTTTGGTCTAGACCATCCAGACTTTATATATACCATCTATAAGCTAATGGACTTAAAATCTGTCTTTTCAATCATCCAGAAACAAAACCAAAACCCTGAAAAACAAATGGAAGTATAAAATTTTAAAAAACAAATTGAAACAGAAACCACCTTACTCAAACATACTGTTCAGTAGATATATATATATATATATATAAAAAGCTTAGAAGCGATCCCCATCATTTTTCTACAGTATGTTGACACAGTTATTGTAACAGATTAAAAACACATCTACATTTTTGCATAAACTGAAAGACTGGAAAGGAACTTACACACCTGCGCGCGCACACACACACGCACACACCTGTGCGCACGCACACTCCCACGCTAGCTACATGCACAGTCACACAAAAGAAACAAAGGAGAAAGAAAAAATAATCACATTTTTCCCCAAAGAAGTACATGCAGCATCCTGGAGCAGCAGGTAGCTACAGCAGGAGCCCGCCTGCCTGTCCTAGCTCCATGTGCCCTGCGTGCTGCAGGACACGCAGCCAGGCTTTCTGTGGGACATGGCCCCTCTCCTCTCGCCGGTGCTTGTCCCCAGGCAGGGGACACACCAGCCCCCTGGACAAAGGTGTTGGTCACTTCCCCACTGCCCAGTGAGAATGATCCCCACGCTGATGTGGGGTAAAGGGAGAGTGGGAGGCGGGAGAAGGCAGAACCCCCAGCATGGTGCCTTGGGATCGTCGCCACTTGTAAGTGGTTTTGAGAAAGGAATTGGCACAGCTAGAAACTCAAATTGAAGTGGAAAGTGTAGTACTAGACTAACTTCTTGAGAGACACAGGGTTATGACAATAACCACCATGTTCTTCTTTCTATGTCTTTACTCCAGTTCTTGAAGGGGCTTGGAGGAGGAAGGATCAATAAATATTTGCATTACTCAAAGGGGAAAAAGTAAAAGGTTTTACATACTACAGCTCACAAGTATACACAACTGAGGGTGTAAGGCACAAATTTACATGTGGAAGAAAACAGGCTATTCACAGATATATTCCCACGAAAAACCCGTGTGATAAGACCATAATTTATGCATGGTAACAGCCGGCATATTAACTAGTTCACACTGTTTGAGGATTTTGTTTGCCGTCTCACATGCAAGGTGAAATGAGATGGCACATCACAAGCTGGTGCCTTCACAGAAAGTATTAGCTACTGACAAAGCCATGTTGATAGCAATGGTGCACAAATGTGCAGCTTTTAAGAGTTTCTCTTGCAGTTGCGTTAGAAGTTATGAACTTGCGGTATTTGTTTGTTGCTGTCTTAGGTCAGAGGCCCAGCCAGCTAATTAGCTGAGAGACTTAAATAGATATCCCCTTTTTTTTTCAGCTAATCAGGCAGTCCAGGCACAAAGTCCAGGATTCCATCTCCAACTTAACTAACTCAGTGAATTCATTGGAAAAATAAAAGAGTTTTAGTTACTCCAGTTAATGGGTTTCAGGTTAAATAGGTGTAACTTTCAAGGTATTTCTGAAGAGCTGCTCACAGGATGATATGCAGAAGTCATTTCCTTAGGAAAAACAAGAGTTGAACAATAAATAAGAGTTACTTGTGTTAACAGTCACGTGTTATTTATTAAAAGAGAAGGGTAGCAGAAATCTATGACATAGCTTGCCCAAAATGGCATTTAACTGCTGTAACCAAATGGCTGTAACACTGCTGGGCATCATTTCACAGTACCTGCACGTAATAAACTTCTGCCATTGTTAAGTCAGAGTTAGCTTTATGAATGGATTATTTTTTTTCCTTTTTTTTTTTTCTTTTTAAAATTTGTTTGTTTTTGTAATTATTTGTTTTGCTTTTCAGAGCACTCCTTCCCAGTTCAGGAATGCACTGTGCAGCTGGGGGGTGGGGTGAAATGTCACAGTCATCTTTCACCTGTGTGCTTTTGGCTCAACATTTGTGATGGAGGGTTAGTGTTTTGAGCAAAGAACTGGCAGGTTGTGGGGGCGAGTCCTGCAATTGCAAACCTTCAACCATGGGTCATATGGCTCGGGTTTAAAAAAATATTCCACTTTTCCCAGAGAGCAGAAATCCAACACATCTTCAGCTTGCAACAACCGTCTTCTCAGAGGAGCAAGTGATAATAGTTGCAGAACACTGGCTTTCAAGGGCAACTTCTGCTTAATTGCTGTCCTCTCCCCCCTACTCTGATTATGTACACGCGTCGTTGGGCTTCATGGATGTGGAGAGCGGCGCAAAGGAAGGTTTGGGAGGTACGTCTGGCTTTAGCGAGGGTGTGCGTTTCAACCCTGACCTCGTCAGCGAGTTGTAGGCGCTGAGACTTGGCTGCCGAGATACAGTCACAGCCTGTGCTTGAGCAGCGTGGACTTGTATTGAGTCTACTCTCTGTGGGGCTGGTGGTGGGTTGTCGCCCCGGCTGAAGCTCTGATTGCGGGAGAGGTGGGAAGAATTAGAGGAGTTGGTGTTGTTTCTTTTGAGGGTTGACGTCTGGTGACTTCTTGTGAGCGAGTTTGTGGGGTAGCTTCTCTTGTAGTCCACGTTGTAAGCAGAAGAATGCATCTCCAGCCGCTTGCTCAGGCCACTCTGCGACAGTGAGGCGCTTGGGGGCCCAAGGGAAGCTTCCCGCTGGGGTACTTTTGGAGGCATGCTGTCGAGATTTTCCACCAGGTTAACTCCGTGGCTGGGGCTTTTGCTACTGAGATGGTCCTTGATAGTTTTGTACTCAAGGGTGGCATTCTGGTCCTCCACAGACATCTGAGCCCCATCGCTCATTTTTGGCTGGTCAACATACTCATGCTGGTAGCCTTGCTGGGCTATGGGCAGGACCACAACACTGGGAATGTGGCTAGGAGAAGCCCTGAGCGGCAGGTCGGTTGGGATCACGGGTGAGGCCATTGGGGGGATATCTTTTGTGCAGGCATTGATAAGGTTCTGGTTTCTCTCCCATTCTCTACTGCCACGGCTGGGCTTTCTCTTCTGTTGCAGGGTTGGTGTGGACTCAGGGGTTGGCAGAGCAGCCAGGTCCAGATGGTGCTGGTCAGCTTTGATTAGCATCTTGGCAGTGCTGCCTGGGGTAGCCAGCTTGCCATTGTGCATCAGTGGGGTAAGGATAGCTTCAGGCTTTGGCTCCTTGGACTGAGTGTCCCCAAAGAGGCCACTGAGCTTGGTAACGCTGCTCATGGAGCCACGGCGGGAGTGGGTCAGCTCCTTCTCCTTCCTCTGCGAAACGGCCACATCTCTGCGACGATGGTCGCAGATGCAGTACACTATGATTCCCGAAAAGATGGCCCCCATCACAAAAGCAAGGATAACAGCAATTGCTAACAGGGTGACTGGCACCAGCTGATCATGACCCTTCAGGTAGCTCTCACGAATCACTCCTGCAATAAACAGCATACAGTGGTTAAATAAATAAGGACAGGGATACTTATTAACTATTTTGGTCAAAGGCATGCCCTGGGAAGTTTGTTTGAGCGTTGCAAGGTGATTTTTGATCAGCTTGCCCAAATTTAGAGACATACTGTACCTGCCAGCTACATCTTGCATGTGTAGCCTTGGGCTGTTAATACAGCTTTCAGATCTGGAGTTGAAGACTACGAAGTTCAGGAGCGGAGAGAGAATTTACTTGCAGGGCAAGTGCCATCAGTTTGAAATCCTGGCCCTGGGCAAGTCACACTGACTTCAGCAGGTCAGAGCTATTATTTCTCCTCCTCTGACATAGTGCTCATTCCTCCCTCCCTCCATCCGATCTCTCTTTAGCTAATACCATTTTACTTTTACTACGGTAAACCATTCACACTGAAAAACCTTTAAATGGAAGAGAGGAGACAGAAGCTCTGCAAATACCAGAGAAGTGCATCCCACATTGTTTAAGGTTTCTTTCTCTTCTCATCATTCTGTTATCTTTGTCATGTGTTTTAAAAGTCAGTGTCACATGCCTGAGCTTCAGGAGGATGCTTAAATAACTATAAAAGATAGAGCACAGCGTTGAAATCTATTGAGCCTCCAATATGACTGTCCTTGTTATTTTAATTTTAAAAGCTCTCTCATTCTGAGCACATAAAAAGGGTTGATCTCTGTGATGAAGCCCATGTTTTCTCAGCTGAAATTCCTGACTCTAAAGGCCTCATCTTGTGGTCCTGTGCCATGGCCAGAGATCATTGCCAAATCCTACTCGGTCCTACAAGTGTCTGCTGTCAGAGAAGGGCATCTTGGGCAGAGTGGCTCCTCCATCTGAAGTCTCTAATACAGCATCGATCAATAACTTGAATTTCTGAAGAAAGTAATTTCTTCTGACATAATTGGGCACTGAGCCAGCAGCACTAATAAAAGACAAGCACAGAGCTACTAGCTTGCTTTCCTTCATTTCTGGTTTTGTTCTTAGTGCTTAACAAGGAGCAGCCACAGCCTGACAAGAAGCTGAAGGAACATCTTTCCCACCTCTTTCTCCAGAGAGGNAGGTTCTCCTGAAACTTTGTGAGGATACAAAACTTTCATGTCATAAATCAACTCCTTCTATAATAATGTCTTTTCATGCATTTGGCAGACAAGGTATTAATGGCCCAGATTGGAACCAAATGCGAAATATAACATATTTATAGCATAGCAAACGATGTAAAAAGATCATTGAAAAGCTGCCACTATCCCACAGAAACCTTTGATATGTGTTATGTCTGGTACAGTATTACTTCTGTGGTATATATTTATATGGCATATATTTTTCTGTCCCCCTTTAATTGCAGCATTTAGGTGGACAAGAGGTATTTGCTTAAAAGGTAGGAACTTCATATTTAAAAGGAAACCAGCTCTTGAAATCATAAGCCCCTGTATGTGACTTCATAGCTGATTGCAATGGAAATTGTTGTGCTGTGACAAATACAGGATTATGATTTCAAATCAATGTCTTAATAGTAAAAAATGAAGGTGAGGAAATTAAATCTCAGAAAGCAATATATAACTAGAAACAATCTTCAAAGTAAGTGGTTCTAAAAGAACCCCCGGTTTAAAGTCCAGCAGCTTTTTAAGAGGTAAATTTTTCGATTCTTTGTCAGCAGCATTTAACAAGTGGTGGTAGAAGCTAGCCCTGTAATTTAAATCCACATAGAAAACTGCTGTATATAGACCAGAAACACAGTCTAGTGGCTATGGCACAATCAGCAGCAACTACATTTCACTGCAAGGGTGCTGGTCTTCTGTGGACAATACACCTGTTGATATTTACATGCTAGACTCTGCAGCATTTTGAGGCCAAATTTATTTACAGTTGTAAAACTGTCTGTGCTCATTAACTGAAGAATCAGAAATAAAGAATCTTAAATGGGTGGGAAGGATCATCAGGGAAGTTTTAAGTCTTATCCAGAAATGCATTGCTGGGTGTGAAGTTAAGGAAAGCTTCAACTTAAAAAGCCTAATTTCATGGACATCTTCCATGCACAAAGTTAT
>VZTM01014000.1:0-11420 GCA_013400555.1 Jacana jacana | reverse complement strand
ATACCGTATTACTGAATTACTTTTCTTGTTGTCACAACAGCTAGCATGTGGCCACATCTTTTCTAGTCCCATCTTCGACATGCTGCCAGCAATGTTCTACATTAAACATTAAAGCATTCCTATGTAATTTAGAGGAGAATTTTCATGCTACGGATGTTTTCTAATGTTAGAAAGGCTATAGGTGGCTGTTACTATGGTTTCAACTTTCCTTTCACTGCCAGAGTCAGTATAATGGTACTGCAATGCACTGAATTTTACTCATCTGTCTCCTCCTATAACACACTCAAGAATTACTACTCACCTGAAGCTATAATAATTCTGACTACATATCACCAAAAAGGAAAGACTAATATTCTTGCTTTCCAATTTTCATATATAAGGTTACATCTTTTATGTGCAGAAGGATCAAAGGGAAAGCCTAGTCCCAAAACAGACTCAAAGGCAGATCCTAACTACCCATCCCTCTTACCTACGAATAAAGAAAAAAAAAAAAAAAGTGTTTTCCAAACACCAAGGAAAACAGGTTTTGGATCTGAAATTGAAATATGATATTTAAGTGGGAGGTGATGATATCTAGTGGGAGGTGTCCCTGCCCATGACAGGGGGCTTGGAACTTGATGATCTTTAAGGCCCCTTCCAACTCTAATCATTCCATGATTCTATGATTCTATGAAGTTACCCTGTTTTCACTCTGTTCTAAGTGTTAGGGGTGGGGAAATAAGCTTCTTGTTTATTGGAGTGGGTATTTGGGAAATAAATTTGTGTTAGCAGTACTCAATTCCACCTGAATTGGCTGCATTTGTGAAAATAAATCTAAAGAAGACAACCTATACTGTATCTCCCCTTTAATATTGCTTAATTACAGCTTATAGCCATATAATTATTCCAGCTACACAAGCCTTCAAAAATACCCTTTATTAGGTAGATATTTGTCAGCCATCAATTTTCTATTTCTCCTTGTTTCCATCTCCGTTGTCCATTTCCAGCCTATTAGAACATCAGTAGATTTATTCATTGACATGCTATTTGAATTGCTATTCCTAGGCAACATCTATGATTATGACGAAAGGCCAGATTAGTAATGTGATTTTCTAGTTGTTATGTGAAAAGGAACCACTTAGAATCAGGTGGATATTTTTGGCTGCAGCTCAGTCCTTATTAATGTATGCTTCCTCTTAAGTATGGTTAAATTACCAACCCTAGAATTTTTAATAATGAGCAAAATGTTGTGAAATACACAATTTTTACATAATTAATGTCTCATTTAATGGCGCTGTAACACATTAGTCTCTGAACAACCTTCAATTCATACCATAACATGGATGTTAATGGTAGAAACAAGAGCTGAAAATACCTATTTTGTCTTCTATTTCATGTAGTTGCTTGATTGTTCCCTAAAGAATATTTTCCTGTGCTTTGTATCATCTAGATTTAAATGTACTTAGCAGTAAAGCGACTACTAATTCCCTTTGGAGACTATGTCACCATGTAATAGATTTCACTTCTGGGAATCTTTACCCTATTCAATCTTGGTAAGATATTTCACCTTCTCAGAAATAAGAAAGAGTAAAAACATAACAAGATCAAAAATATTTATTGGCTAGAAGCAAGAGAATTCTCTACAAACCAGGAATGTTACTTCTCTGATAATATCATTCCTTCTATGATGCTACTTTAATTCCTGTAGTATGAAATTTGCTCTTGCATTTCTCATCACATTTTCCTGAGGTAAAGGCAAATCCTATCTGTTAATTTTGATTGTGTCATTTAGCATTTCTGTTTTGTAATTGAAAGATGGTCTTGCCCTTGAAAATAAACAGCTGAAATATCCACATAGCCATCACATTTCATCTGATGTATTAAAAAAAGAGAAAATGCATTTAAAACAAATAGAAACCTGTTAAGTGTATCAGGATGTCATAACCTTAATGAGGCATTATCTCCTTAGCCCCCAGGGAGGGAAAAAACTTCCATAAGCAGCAGAGTAAGTCCTGGCTCCGACTGACCCGTGACTTGCAAAGGAGGTTTTATGAAGATAGGCTATTTTTCAAATTAGTGGGTCAGGGACAAACATGATGTTAGGAATTGCACACATTACTAGGAGACAGCAAACGGACTGACAGATATACATACAGTCCCCCATTCCTAACACAGCACACAGTGTGTAGAATATTTTAACTGGCATTAGGATTCAAGAAAATACCTATGCTGGGATGTAAAATAGCCTAGTCAGTCATTGTCAAATTATATCGTATAAGGCTACGTGAAGCCAAAAGAGTCAGGTAAAGGGCAATGGAGGAAATAATAATACTCTACTTGGGTTTGTGTGTAATACGGCTTTACTAGCAAGTTAGAGTGCTACAGAAAAGAAATAAGTAGCATTTGCAGGGAAATACCGACACACAAACATGAATGCACAATCCTGGACAATTGCTGTAGCAGCGCCAAAGATTCATGAGGAATCAAGGGCTCCTGGGGCAGATAGAGGGAGAGAGAGCTGCTGCTCTCGGAGCAGGGAAGGAAAGCAAGCAGCTTCCTCTATACTCCAGTGATTTCACACCAGTTCTGCAGAAACAGTTCCTGTGACAACTACTTCTTCTTTCTCCCACCCTCAATCCAGAGCCTTCAGCCTCTGCAGCCTAGACTGTGCACTGCACAAAGACAGTCACAGGCAGGTGCCTTATTCTGTTGCCCAGCTGTTTTTTCTTGCTTACATGTTTCTTTTCTTTAGTATGCTGAAAGTAGTCTTTTCCCCACCGCCAAGGTTGTACTTCTTCAATGACCAGTAATTAGGTGACCATCTGTGGGTTGATTATAGGTCTAGGTCCTCTGTGTTCAACTATATTTTCAAGGCACTATTATCTTAAACTTATCTACGTCATTACAGGAGACACCTGGTGCCAAGCTCCAGTTCAGACAGCAAGTTGTCGTAACAAGTTGATAACACGCTGAAGAGGTCAGGACCGAGATTTTGCACAGTTAGCATAAGCTTTCGTTTGCATTTTTACTAGGCCACTGTGTAACGTCCCTGTTCTCTTAACTAGCTCTTCTGTTTTTGTTGGATACGGATATGGTAAGGGATGGAAGAAAACAGAGAAGAAAAAAACTAAATCACCTTTGCTACCTGTGAGTGCATACACATTTGCAAAAGTTTAGCAGAATCTGCATCAACTTGTTTAATTGGGTCAAAAAAATTCTGGTCAAAAGAACTTTACCTCTGCTATTGGAGAAGTCAGTTTCTTCAGGTTGAAATTCTTCAACTTTACACCGATCTTGTACTTCGCTTAAGAAATTAAGAAAGAGAAACTGGTGTTTCAGAAGCATGCATAGTTTGCATTTTCAGCTTCCAAGGAATTAAGAGATAGCCTTTTGTTCTCCCATCACAGAGAAATTTTGCATTGAAGTGTAGATCACCCTATGGAACAGAAGTCTTCTGTGACTTATACTTTTTCATACAGCTGATTTATTTTTCCTTCTTGGTGTTTAAATAGAAAATAAACTTAGAGCATGCCAAATAATTGTGTTGCAGCACTGACATTTTTGTAGCTACTAATCCAAACTCCTTGACTTAATGTGAAGTTACAGCTAAGGTAAATGTGCATGTTTTCTTTTCCTACTTAATAATTTTATGGTCATAACTAGATAAAAATATATTAATATGGAATATAATTCCAAAAATATCAATTTTTTTATCTTATATTCAAATTGAGAAAATTTTCCTGTAGAAATCTGATTATAGCTGGTTCTTCGTCTGCTTCATTGTGCTCCTAAATGCAGCAGGAAAAATTCTGACATACTCAAATTACCTTTCCAGTGGATATTTAAATAATTAAAATTATTCTTTAGAAATGTCACATCTGTAGGAGAATTTTATTGTTAGTTTCACAGTTACCTTTCCAATGTGTTTCAATGTTGGTGACACTTTAATCCACATAATAATGTCTTTCAATCTAGTCAAACAGCTAATATAGATTCTGAAATATGATAAACAATTTGCCGTTTCAGGTTTTATTTATTACGCTTTAATAAGAGTATTACTATTTTTAAATAGCTATCTAAGTCCTTCTGTAAATTGATTCCATTTATATGTTTTATATTAACATCTAGACAAGCCGGTTAGTTAGAAGCAGCCAGACCTGACTTGTACTGACTGGTGATTTGGTTTTTTTCCAGGAGGCAGAATTAAATAGGCATGCTGCAGAATTAAATAAAAAGGGAATAATGAGATTATTCTTTGTATGGACATATTTCCTATAACTTTTAGGGGAATTTTTTTTTTTTAAATTGTAGGCTGCTGTAAAAGCAAACCAGAATTTTTCATGTGAGAGGATATGGTTTATCTCTCTGTTATCTAAGGAAGATAGTTATAATATATACAGTACAAAACAGGATAGATAGTAACAGTTTAGTTGCGGTCTTGTATGCCTAACTTTACTCACAAATTGAAAGATAATTATTTAACTCATTAACCTAGAAGCTGTCAGGACTGCTAGAAGTTATCATGCCTAACATATTTGGTGGCCTTTTATGCTATTGTCACAGCCATGGTAGAAAAGGGCAAGGCAATAGTCATCATCTTCCTGGATTTATGCAAAGCATTCAACACTGTTCCTCATGACACCCTGGACTCAAAATTGGAAAGTCATGGAGTTCATGGATGGACCACTTGGCAGATAAGGAACTGGTTGTATGACTGTACTCTAAGGGTTGTGGTCAATGGCTAAATGTCTAAGTGGTGGCCAGTGATGAGTGGTGTTCCTCAGGGGTCAGTACTGGGACCAGTGTTGTTTAACACCTTTGTTGGAGACATGGACAGTGGGGTTGATGCACCCTCAGCAAGTTTGCTGATGACCCCAAGCTGTGTGGTGTGGTCAACATGCTAGAGGGAAGGGATGCCATACAAAGGGACCTGGACAGGCTCAAGAGGTGGGCTAGTGCAAACCTCACAAAGTTCAACCAAGCTAAGTGCAGGGTCCTGTACCTGGGACGTGGTAATCCCAAGCACAAATATAGGTTGGGTGGAGAATGGCTGAAGAGCAGCCCTGAGGAGAAGGACTGGGGAGTGGTCATGGATAAGAAGCTCAACATGAGCTGGCAGTGTGCACTGGGAGTCCAGAAAGCCAAGTGCATCCTGGGCTGCATCAAAAGAAGTGTGGCCAGCAGGTTGCGGGAGGTGATTCTAGCCATCTACTCTGCGCTCATGAGGCCCCACCTGGAGTCCTGTGTCCAGGTCTGGAGTCCTCAACGCAGAAAGGACATGGAACTGTTGGAACAAGTCCAGTGAAGGGCCATGAAGATGATCAGAGGGATAAAGCACCTCTCCTATGAAGACTGGTTGAGGGAGCTGGGGTTGTTCAGCTTGGAGAAGAGAAGGCGCTGGGGAGACCTCATAGAAGCCCTCCAATACCTGAAGGGAGCCTACAGAAGAGCTGGAAAGGTACTCTTTGTCAGGAATTGTAGTGACAGGATAAGGAGTAATGGTTTTAAATTGGAAGAGGGGAGACTCAGATTAGGTACTAAAAAGAAGTTCTTTCCTGTGAGGGTGGTGAGGCACTGGAACAGGATGCCCAGGGAAGCTGTGGATGCTCCATCCCTGGAGGTGTTCAAGGCCAGGCTGGATGGGGCTTTGAGCAACCTGCTCTAGTGAGACGTGTCCCTGCCTACGGTAGGGGGTTGGAACTTGATGATTTTTAAGGTCCCTTCCAACTCCAACCATTCTATGATTCTATGTATCATAGTATGAGAGTACCAGGCATACCAGGCATAGAGTATTAGATATGGATAGGAGATGGTTCCATGGGAGTGAGGTTGGCTGTGCTTTTTAAGTAGAGTGAATTTATGTGCTATGCCTGCAGAGACAAAATCTCCAGGAGTTCTTATCATGTATAAACTACCATTTTAACTGCTCATTACTAGACTGTTCTGGCAAAATTGGATATGTTGGATAACTAGGTCCCTGGAACAATCTTTGCTGCAGAGCTGCTAATTTCCTCTCTGATTCAAAGCACCAAAACAGATTGAAGATATTTTGTTCCTGAGTAGCTTTTACAGTCAATATGAATCAGACAGTGCTAACTGATGGCCTCTGGCTTCCAAGAAATACCTCTAGGTCTCCAAAATATGTCAAGTAATTCCTTCATGCCATATCTCCAGAATATCATTCATGTCTTCTGTCTCATGTTGCAAAACCCAGTTTGGCAGGCCTCAGCACTATGCTCCCTGAGTAACAGAGCATTTGGAGAGCTACACAAAATAATTATTACATCTTGAGCCCACAGGAGACCCACGTGCTGGCAACAGATAAATACCTGGTCTTGAGCAGGGTGATAAGATGCTTTCTGCAAGGTTGAGCTTGTGTACTTACAGCTGCTTGTAGCACAGATGAGGTGCAGAAGCTGCATCCATCCAGAGGAGCGCTCTAATGAGCATGCAGTGCTACACACTGGGGCCCTGGTCAATCTCTCTTCTTCAACCTCTAAAGGAGGTCATCAGAGTAGTGACTCTCTAGCAGTTAATGGATACGTTTCATAATGTAGCTGAGGATCAAAACATCTTAAACTATTACTTATAAAATCTCCTTCTGATTTTCTCACTAGTGTAAAACAAATGAAAACAACAGAAACCTGATTCTTGTGGTTTAAGACCAAATCACAATGTGGATGCTAAATGTGAATATCAAAATGGGGCCATGGGATCTGCTGAGGAGCTGGAGAGAGGGTCTCAAATTCTGCGGTGGGTTCATGGGTTTCCATCAGAGTCTTACAGATTCTCCTCTCTCTGGGTTCCCTTTGGAGTCTCTTCCTCTGACATGGCATCTCTGAGTATTCCTAAGTGTTTTTATTTATAGGGTTAAGTAGACAAAATTTCATTGACGATTTGTCTGATCAAATTGCACTGTCTTTTTCCAAATTCTGAAGAAAACTTTTCTTTTTTTTTTCTTGTATCAGATGTATTCATGGTTTTCCATGAATTGTGTTCCCACTCTGTCTTCTGCCCACAAATCATTGACAGTTCTCTCAATAAATAGAAAGATTTGCTGTAAATAAATCTGTCCATGAAATACTCACTGAATGCAAAACTTTCTGACATTCAGAGCTCTTTTTGTTGTGGAAAGTATTATTGAAGGTACCATTGCATATAGCAATGAGACATGTTCACAGTTTTTAATACTACAGCTGTTAATGTATTTTATGATCAAATGTCAATAAAATGTGAAATTGAACAGCTTTTCTCTTAGTGTTAAAAGAATTAACTTTTTTAACCCATGCTTCATCAGTTGTTCCAAGTATTTGAAATGTACTTCATATCATCTTCAATTAGACATAACATTGCTGTGGACCCTCTTCCATTTACCCATGTAGCACATCTAACATGGAAGACTTATATCCTTGCCACAAAAAGTTTATATGCACTAACATAAAAAAAGGGACAAGTTTATGAAACTGTGTAAGAAAGCATACCTTTCTCATTGACTTAAATGAATGGTCAAAAATAAAAAGACTATCCTGATAGTAACTCATGTATATTAGATTTGAAAACAGAAATTTTCTCACAGAACTAGTGTTCTGCAACTGTAAGAAGGATATTTGTTACTTTTAAACAACAATTATTTACTATGCTTACCATCTAAAGTGTGATACTTCAGTGGGAAATGTTCTCATTCTGCCATTATACTAAATTCAATATGTTTTTTATCAAAGTATGAACACACCCTTTGACTGTCAATCTAAAACCTTGATGATTTTTCTTTCTCTTTTTTTTTTTTCTCTGTACTCAAACATGGTATATTATGTCTTCATTTTAGAGTTCATGATATGTGAAAGTGTGTAAAAAAATAGTTGAAGCATGTAAAAAAAATCAGTTTGGCCTGTGTAGGGTTTGTGAAAAATGTAGTACCTACCTATCCCAAGCAGAAAGCATTTCTGCAAATAGACTCCATGTTCAATTTCATCCCAGTGGTATGAGATATCCCATCTGGACTAATGGGAGTTAATAAAACGTAACCATTAGCGTGAAATAGCTGGAACTGAAGAACAGTCCAAGCAGAGTTATGATTTAATATTACTGAAAGCTAGAAGATTTTCTATTCATCATTGCTATACTTATATGAAATTTGACAGCATTACTCGCTAAATCAATGAGAATTACAGTACCAGGGCAAAAGTGGTATAGCTGGACTGAGCAGTAAATATTTTGTTTCCTTCAGTTTGTGAGATGAAAGTCCAGTTATTGATTCTAGAAACAACACAACAGCAAAACATTTAAAAATCCACACCTCCCCAAGCACTAGTTCTAGCACATTTCAATGTTATTTCTATTCAAATACTGATTTCCAGAGACCAGTGACCCAAGTTTTAAGATAAATATTAAATGAAGTTTTATATCCAACATTCTTGAACTTAGATTTCTTCCATTTAGAATAAACCTCAGCTTATTTATTTTTTTTAAGTGGAAATCATCAGAGCAGATTTTGAATGCCTGAAGATAAGCAGAAACAGTAAAGATTGGTTCCTCTCCAAAACAACAACAAAAAAAAAAGGTAAAAGTTTTATCACAATAATAGACCTCATAATTACTACAAATCCCAGCAGTTATGAATTTTTAATACTTTTTCGTTTCAGAAGGAAGTATCTTGATGCAAACACAGAAATTCTACCATGTGTTTTTTATCATATGATAGAGAAAGTCAGGAGGACTGTCCCTCAGGTGTCAGTATTAGGACCAGTATTATTTAACTTTGTTGGTCACGTGGTCAGTGGGACTGAGTGTACTCTCAGCGCATTTACAGATGACACCAAACGAAATGATGCAATGGATATTCTAGAGGGAATGGATCTCTCTTCTAGAGAGACCTTGACAGGCTAGAGAGGCGACCCTGTGTAAACCCTATAAAGTTCAACAAGGTCAAGTGCAATGGGTCAGAGCAATCCCAAGCATGGATACAGGGTGGGTGATGAGTGGATTGAGAGCAAGCCCTGCAGAGAAGGACCTGGGGTACTGATGGATGAAAAACTGAAAATGAGCCAGCAATGTGTGATTGCAGCCCAGAGAGACAATTGAATCCTGGGCTGTAAGAAAAGAAGAGTGGCTGCATAAAAAACAGGCAAGGGAGGTGATTCTCTCCCTCTCCTCTGCTCTTGTGAGACCCCACCCAGAATATTGTGTTCATCTTTGGGACCCTCAGCATAAGAGAGGCCTGCTTAAGCAGGTCCAGAGAGGGATCACGGAGATGATTGCGGGTTGGAGCATCTCTGCTATGAGGACAGGCTGAGAGAGTTGGGGTTGTTCAGCCTGGAGAATGGAAGACCTTCCAGTGACTACAGGAAAGATGGGGAGGGACTCTGTCACGAAGTATACTGATAGAACAATGTTTTTAAACTGAAAAAGGGTAGATCTAGATTGGGTTTAAGGAAGATATTCCTTAGGATGAGGATGGTGGAACACTGGAACAAGTGGATGGGACTTTGAATAACCTGAGCTAATGAAAGATGTCCCTGCCCATGGCAGGGTGGTTGGAACTAGATGATCTTTAAACCATTCTATGATCCATGATCTAGGCACACTTCCTTCATACAGTGTCCTACTCTCTGGAAGCAAATGGAGCTAGCAATTTAAGATGACATCTTTCAGTCTCAAACAAGGGTGGTAAGTGGCACTGCCTATGTTATCAGAGGTAACATTCTCAGTTGCCATTTCACCTCTGGTGCTGACATCTCTAACTGGTCAGGCTTGGAACCATCTCTGAGCTTTAAATGAGGTTGAACCATTTCTGATGTAGATACTACCAAGGATTCCATTACCCTGCAAAGTCCACCATTTGACAGGGAAAAACAGGTCATTCAAATATGAGGAAAAACTTCTTTAGGGTGAGGGTGACAGAGCACTGGAACAGGGAGGTTGTGGAGTCCCCTTCTCTGGAGACCTTCAAGATCCATCTGGATGCCATCCTGAGTAACATGGTCTTGGAAATCTTGCTTTAGCAAGGGAGTTGGACTAGATGATCTCTAGAGGTCCCTTCCAACTGACAATTCCATGATTCCATGATGATATTAGATATTGAGCTCTTGGCAAACCCAGTAAAATATCTCTATAATTTCAGCTTTGATCAATACTGATACCATCTGTCTTCCCAAAGGTAGTGCTGTAATAGTGGAAAACAGCCAATGTGCTCCAAGATAGGATGATCTGTTCTATGTTATACCTACCTTATATTTTTTCTTATGTCATCTCTTTATCTGTAAAGACAGTAATATACTTCAAAAACAGGGTGAGGAATAAATGAGAACCTATTGCATCTGTACCAATTTACTATTGCTTTGTTACACTATTCATAGGGAATTTAGAGTACCAAGGAGGAATAAAGGATGTACTGTAATACGGACGAAGATATACAATCTCTACTTGCTGCACTCATTCTAAGCAGCAGCTACTCCTTCAGAATTCTGTATGTTTTGTCATTTAGGTGCTCATGGAAGAATATGTAAGGTAATGGGAGCCGTTGGTTATTATCAGCTGCTGTCGAGGGAACGCAGCAGAGTTACTGCCTGTTCTCAGGTGGAAGTTCTGCTCACCATGGTAGCTGAGCTCAAGGAGGAGGTGGAGAGACTAAGAAGCATCCGGGCATGTGAGCAGGAGATTGATTGGTGGAGTAAGTCCCTGGCGTGCCAGAGGGAAGGGTGCTGAGGGGATGTGCCCCCAAGTGAGGTGGAGTACCTGCCTTGTCACAGCCGGGCAGAGGTAAGGGACCAAAAAGATAAGAAGGGTTGGAAGCGAGTCCCAGCTCGGTGTCAAGGGCAATGCCCTCCCGTACCTACCTTGCTTTCCCAACTGCCCCTCCATAATAGGTTTGAGGCCCTGGATCTTGAAGGAGAGGTAAGAGAGGGTGTGGTGGAAGGCCCATCTAAGAGGTCAAATAGTAAAAGGCAATTGACACCACACGTCAAGACGGCCTCCAGTAAGAAAGAAAGAAGAGTGATTGTGATAGGTGATTCCCTTCTAAGAGGAATAGAGGGCCCAATATGCAGAGGTGACCCTCAACATAGGGAAGTCTGCAGTCTACCTGGAGCCTGGATCAGGGACTTCACCAGGGTGCTCCCCAGTCTGGTACACCCAACAGACTACTACCCACTACTGATATTCCAGGCAGGTAGGGAGGAAGCTGCATCATGCAGTCCCAGAAGAATGAAGAAAGATTTCANAATGTGGTCATGGATGGCTATAGCCTTCTCAGGAAAGATAGGCCAGCAAGGCAAGGTGGTGGAGTTGCTCTTTACATGAGAGAGCAACTACAGTGTACTGAGTACAGTCCAGGGGTAGGTGAGGTAGGTAGTTGAGAGTTTGTGGGTGAGAATTAATGGGCAGGCTGGCATGTGTGATACTGTTGTGGGTATCTACCACAGGCCACCAGACCAAGATGAGGA
>VZTM01013998.1:0-10232 GCA_013400555.1 Jacana jacana | reverse complement strand
GTCAATCTTGTAAGATAAAGCAAAACAAAAATCAGTCAAGCAAAAACCTTTCCCCTCAAATCCATTTCTTTTCTTCATGAAATAAAGGGGATTTGAAAATAGTTTGGAATGTCATCCTCTTACAAAATATTTATTTAACATATGTGAAATGCATGAGAAACATCTGAATAAAATTTTATTTTTGTAATTTTCAATTTCATACCTGCATAATATGTGTATTTTGGTTTATAAGCAGTATTTTTTCAAAATATCTGGTTAGATATTAGGTGTGTTTAACAGATCTCTTAATTTTAAATACACTGAACTGTATTACTAGTGGAAAAAAATATGCTTTCTATCATTATAGTGACATCAGATACTTGGGGGTCCAAGACAAAGTACTGCCATTCTTCCTCCAAAATCCAGAATAGCAATAAAATTCATGAAAACACATTACTGTCACATAACAAGTCTATTAGAAGATGCCTTTGTTGACTCGAAGTACACTAATACAAGCAGTAATATACTCAGTATATATTCAGTAATATTACTCAGCTTAGAATTGTTCTTAAGGTAAATTTTCTACTAGTATTAGTAAAAATAAAAAGAAAAAATATAAACCAACCTGAAATATCCTATAGGTGTCATAAATATTACATGTATATATTTGTTTTAGTTCAAAAGGCAGAAATTAATGCAAATGTTATTGACAAATTAGGGACTTCTATGTTGTTTATAAACATGATCTGTATTGATACTTGAGACATCTTTGTTTCACTCCAATAGCCAGGATCTTTAAGTATGTTGGATTTCTTTACTGGAAATTAACTACTTGTGCCAATGTTCACATCAGCCCTCCAGCACATGGTACGGAAAAACAGATCCTGGAAAAGATCTGTTTCAAACCATCAGACTGTCATACCATCTCAACTCAGCATGGCACTCCAGTCCAACAGAAGTGTCTACAAGGTCTAGACCAGCTTATCTATCTCTTTATCCAGAAAAGTCATTCTGAGCAGACAATAGTTAAAGTAAAAAATGGGCACAAACCCATGCACAAGGACAAGGCAGCTGCACAAGCTACCATGAGTTAATCACATTTTCTTTAGGTAATTACATCAATACTGTACTGAAGTGAAAGCTAGGGCTTTTCACTAAGGCGGCTGTCGCTGACTATGAACATACCCATCTTACACCACAGTACCTTGTCACTGATACAGAAAATCATGAAAATTATACGCTTGGAGAAATTTATCTTTATTTCTGTCATTTAACTTTCAAACAGCTCACCAAAATTGAGAGCACAAGGAAATATTCTGCAGACTAGTGTTCACTATCTAGCAACTCAACTTTCCTTTCACCTTACTTTGTGCTAATCCCATCCTATCACAAAACCACAAAGACTGATTACTGAAATCTGGAGTTTACTGCTGCTTTGTCGGAACTTGTGAAAAGCTTTTAAACCCACCGCTTGCCTGATTTCACTTTTTCAGCACCTGGCATAAAATATATCAATTCCCCTTAATAATTTCACATAAATGAAAGTAAATGCCGTTAATACGTATGTTCTATAACTTCCTGCATTCACTTATGTGATGGAAAAACATGAACAGAATTAGTAGGATCTCATACCACATCACTGGTGAATTGTCTGTAATAACACTCCTACCGAACTCTAATCTTTGTCCCAGCTTGCCAACTAAAAGAGAAAAAAACCAGCCCAACTACATTAAGGTATCTGACGCATGACTTCAGGCTGCGGAATGGCAGTTGTCAGACTATGTATTATTTATGAGTATTAAAAATGTTAGTTTTCTCAAAATGTTTCTACTTTGGTTGTTCACAAGATGAAATCTAGTATGGCTTTTAACCAGCCAGTCCATACATTTGCAAATAAATTTTCAGAGGAAAGAAACATATGCCAAAAAATTGGAATTTGAGTACAAACAGTCATTTACAGTAAAACATGAAAATACTTAAACACAGATTTTTCTGTGCCTGTGTCCAATTTACAGCAATGACGTGATAAACAAGATGCAATATGGCAAATGTCAGGTTTTTGATGTATAAAAATATAAAACCATTTTCTATCTCCAAAAATGGATCTGAAATTTTCCTGTAGGGTACAACTGAAAACAAGGGTTCCACCCTTTATATGGTCATTATAATGAAATATCATCTGATGACTATCTGAAAATATTCATTGAAACTGATTTATACAGCATGTAATGTAATGTTCCGTAACAGGATTTTCTTCTTGCATCTAATATTGTACACTAGAATTGTAATTTCTTGCTTGCTAGCTTCTAAAACTACAAGTCAGCATATGTATTTGTCAAAATCCCTATAGTAACATAAAATATTGCGCAGAATAATGGTTTTGTGCCAATCTGCAATAATTTTACTTTTTAGCCTGGAGAGCTATGTGGGTATGAACTGACAGCTTCACATTTTCAGATCACTACGGTCAAATGTAGCTTATGTTGCCCTAAATTCAATTAGGGAGCCCTATTAGAACAGATTCTAGAAAATTTTTCATGATTAGGTGGGGTATTTTGAATATATTAATGTAAAACTTCTCAAACTCTTGGGAATCAAAAATTTTATCATGTGAAAACGAAACGTCATTTTACACGTATTTTAAGTAAGTTATTTGGGGTACCTGTCCACAATGTCATTTGAGCATGCAAAATAAATGTATTCTTATAACTATACTCCATAAGAAAGTTGTATGAATGATACCATGTTATGAGAGAGTTTTTCTATCCATTTCAAGATAAATATAAATAACTAACATTTAAATATTTGGTAATTTTGAAGAACCACATATAGAGTTAATATTTTAGAGGAAAATAAGGTAGAATCACTTATGGTTTTGTTAGGTTTCAAGACTCTAATGGTTGTTTTCTGATCTCTGTTGTTATTAACTTATAGTAGAGCACTCAAATAAACTATAATACTAAGTTTCTCAATCCTAATTTTAATACAGGCTAACAGAAAACTATGTTCTCAAATATAGATAGATATTTGCAGGTATCTTCACCGAGAAACTTATATTCAAGTAGGACACATTTTCATGGAGAGACTACCATGCCATCAGTCAGGCATGAACCACCATATCAGCAAGCACGTGCCCATTCCGGCACAGTGCTTCCAATTTTGTGACCATATCAGAGAAATTTTGATAGTGTCTCAAAACCTTCCAAATGTTAAAAAGCATACTACAATTTTGAGGCTACAAATAAAGAAAAATTCTGGGTTTTTGTTTTGTTTTGGGTTTTTGTTTGGTTTTTTTTTTGGGGGGGGGGTGGTTGTTGTTGTTGTTTGGTTTGGGTGTTTTTGTTGGTTTTATTTAATAAGCAGAAAAAATCCCTGCACAAACTGATGAAGAAATGTTCTATTTTAGCCACAGCATGAAGATTTCATACCCTTCTAAAACACATGCTACATTTTAGCCATGAATTGTGTCTTTTGTTCCAGTAATTTCTATATCACATTCTTTAACGTGCATTTTAAATATAGTCCATGAAATTTTCCGATTTTTAAATCTACAGAGCAATACTCTGCCTCCTTGATTCTGCTACTCTGCAGACTAGCACTTCAGTATCTGAATCATTTCATGGGCTTTCCCATAGAAACAAGTAAGATTAGGGTAATTTTTCTTTGATGTTTTCTTTAATTCCTTCATCTATTAATTAATTTTGTTCTAGCCCCTATTTGCATTTAATTTTACATCCTGTTGCTCACAATCAACTCGGACATAAAGTGTCAAAAACATTAAAAGTTTTTCCTTGCTGCTTCCCAACACTTTTGCTTGCTGACTAGACCACTGTCTTGTTTCCATCTGGCTCTCTAAGTTAATTCATAATCCAGTATCTTTTCTATGCACAAATAAATTCTGTGGGGTTTTTTTTTTTCCCAAATAGCTCAACCCTTTAAAAATGCATCTTGCAGCTAATATTTCAAAGGTCTTTAGATCCAAGAAAGAAATGTTACAAGTGATGCAGCAATCCACAGCTCTTCAATCTCTTTCCAGATCCAAATCATTATCTTAGCTTGTCTTCTATGCCAAAAAGTACACAGCTCCACATGCTACTTTCCGCATACCCTTCCAATATGCCCAGTGTGCTTTCCTGTCTCACGTGTCGCTTCACGTAGCATTTCAGAGCTAACACTACACGAGAGCTATCTACGCTCCATAAGCTTTGGCATGATGCAGGTTTTGCTCGGCTAAGTTCTTTGTCAAAGCTTTTACCTTAGTTTTCAAACTGATTTCTTTGCTCCATACCTTTCAGATGCTTTATCTTCATTTCTGTGCTCTGCCTGAAAGAGTATTACTGGTGTGCTTCCCTTCTACTTGGACTGCAGTAAATTCAGTAATACAGTTTCATAGCTGGCCTCCTCGTGAAATTGAAAATTACTAAATATATGAAGTGCTTCTTACATAGGTCTTGTCAGAAATAAAGCTGCTTTCTGTCTTCCTTTGCCAGACACTCGTTATTACAGATACACAGGAAAGCGGTGTTTAAGACTTTTCCAGCTGTCCTCCACATTGCCAGAGTGTCAACAGTGAGGAACTTCTTAGGTCTTTCCACCCATGTGGAGCACTGGGGCTTTTTAGATTCATTTCAATTCTCTTCTTCAGGAATTAGTCAGGGCAAAGGAACCTGCCAGTAACGAGTTTCCTTTCATCCCGTTTCTAAACGAAAAGGATGAACTTTATAAAACGACACCGTCATCACCAGTGTCACTACCGAGCACCTCTCAAAGCCCAATTCCTCCCACCTCAGCTTTGCTTCATCTAAGCCGTGATGGTTCCAAGTTACCCTGGACGAGCTGCGTGCTGCTGGGGCTAAAACAGGGCCATGGAAAAGGCCAAAACGAAAGGCTTCAAACGGCCCGACAAGATGGGAATGGCGGCAGGAAGGCAGAGGGTGAAGGGGTCGGAAAGAGAAAGCAGGTGGGCAGAGTGAGGCGAAATTCTCCCGTTTCATTAAAGCAAGGAAAGTAACTTTGAACATAGATGGGGCGGTAACAAGCGGCAAAGGAGAGACCTGTCGCCTGAGGTGGGTGAGCCGGCTGGCAGGAGTGATACACTCCCACTCCCTCCGCGTGGGCCGCCATGCCTCCCTCAGCCCCTCCCCAGTGGCNCGCTCGGCTCGTCGGGGCGGCCCGCCGCAGGCTACGGGAAGCGGGGCGAATCGAACACCGAGTGGCAGCGGCGCAGTTCGGTGACGTCGTCTCTCTGCGCGACGCCGTGAGGGTGATGGCGGCGGCGCGGCGCGGCGGGCCCGGTCAGGCAGAGAAAAATGAGGGCGCCGCGGCCCGCGGTCCCCGCCGAAAGCGGTTGTGGAGGCCTGTATGGCTGCGCGGCGTCATGGGCAGCGTCCAGGAGGGTGAGCCGGGAGTGGGAGGCAGCCGTCACTGGCTATGGGCCTGCCTGAGGGGGTGTCACGTCGGGAGTGACGGCCTTGAGGGAGGTCCGGGCCGGCCTGGTCCCACTGGTCGCGGTCCTTGGCCTCCCGGCAGGGCCAGGCCTGCCTTCGCGGAGGCCGGAGACCCATCCTCCCGCTGTCCCAGGGTGCCCGGTGGTCGTTAAACCTCGTCATTGGGCAGGGGGGCTGTCGCGGCTCCGGGCCGGTGGTTGCAAGGCTGGTTGGGGGCAGCCTGTGTGAGCTGCAGCTCCCGGACCTCGGGATTGCAGAGCCTGCCCTTCTCCTTTGGAGGGCTTTGGCCGGGTAATGGTGGTTCTCTGTTTGGAGATTCGCTTTCAATTGTCTCTAAAGCTGTATGTGTTAAAAAAAACGTATTTGGAAACAGGTTCAACCTATTGGCAGGTGGTTATGCAAATGTGACGATGAACTGGTAGGAAAAAGCACATTGGCTTTTGCAACACTTTTCTGAAACTTCCTTTGGAGAAAGAATACAGGAGAAGTTGGGACAGGTTTGGACTTGCCCCCTCTAGAAACTGTTTTGTTGATGAATACTATAAAAGTCAGTAGCTCATAAGACAGATTTGATAAAAAACCCATACTGATGTATTAGGAAAAAAAAAAAAGGCATGCTTAAGGTAAGATTGGTAAGTGACTATATAATGATTGAGATGGAAACAACCATTATTTGGTGTTTCCTTTAAGGCTAAATCATCCTGTGATGTAACACACTTTTAAAGTCGTAGAAAACGCCTTCCTGGACAGGTGTAGAAAGAAAGTAGTAGCAATAACAATACTGTTTGTGTGAAAAGATATGGTGGGATGTTAATATCGTATAATAGAGTGATTTAGTGACTTTTGGACTTTTCTTTTTCCTGTGGCATTGCAGCTGCAGACTATTTAAGCAGCAAGCATTACTAGTATCATTGTCTTCTTGAGATTATCTTTAGTTATCTGTTCTGGAATCTATTTTGATGTTATTTATGAAGCTGTTAGAAGTAGGAGAAAAGTGAACTGTTAATCCATCTTTTCCACTGAATGTGAAAAGCATTGGCAAAGGTGTATCACCTTGAGAGTACATCAAGTAGTATGTTTTGCAGTGGCATCTTCTCTCAAGGGTTTAGGTAATAATTTTCAGTAAATCTGCACAAGTTGCAATGTGACAATGCAAGGGAAGGGTTGTAATTCTCACCCCTATTGAACAGAATTTCAGTGTTTTTTCCTTGAATTTTTCAAATTCCAGTTAGCAAAAATAGTGGTGTTTTTTTTCTATTTTCTGTTACAGAGAAAGAAAACGGATTTAAATGGTCATGGAATGAATTGAATTGTTTGGTACTGCTTCAGTGCAGGTGTATTTAACTCCCTTTTTCCTATGTTTTCAGGACGAGGATTTGCATTTCAGAGAAAACAAAAGATTGAGAGGCAATACAGGAAATTATTGAAAAAGGGAAGAAAGGTCCATTCAGAACAGAATGATCAGTTTACTGATACTTATCCAGAGCATCTGAAACATCTTTACCTAGCTGAGGAAGAAAAAATGCTTAAGAGACGACAAAGGCCTTCACGTTCAGTTTTATCAGAAGAAAAACTTAATAAAGCAGCAGAGTAAGTTTTTTTTCAAATATATCTCTGAAAAAAAAGTAATTGTTTCCATCATTAAAGAAATATTTTTTGATGTTACACTTCACGCACACTTCAGTATGCTTATTTTATGTTTCACTTAAAAAATGTCATTAGGTCTTAACTGGTTTTGCTAATGGTTAGAAAACTTAAGCACACAGCTTTGTGTTTGCATTAAAATCAGAAAGCAAGGTTGGTGATGTTTAGGGCTTGGTTCCACAGAAATAATATGGCAGTTAGTACTGTGCTTTAAGGATAAGGTTTAGCCTAAGAGCAGGTAATATTTGGCCAATTTCTTACCATATTCACAAAGATAAGAGCCTGCTTTTGGGGTACAGTTATTTTGAATCCAGTCTGCTTTTTGAACTGATTCTCAGTATTGTTAAATTAATGTTACTTTTGGAAATAACTTATCAAACAGAGAACAGAAACATAATGTAAAAAAAAGTTATCTTCATATTGCACTGCTTTTCTTCTAGAATGGGTGATACTGTGTGCAGTTATCCTTTTGTGGTATGTCTGGTTGTGGGGAGGTTGTAACTTTGAACTTCAAAAAAGAAATGAAGTGAAGGATTCATTAAAACCTTAAAACAGTAAAGTGTTCTCGAGCAAGTAATGATTTTAAAAAGTACAGATGTCATAAAAGTTTGTCAGTGTGCTGGGGGCTTTTTGGTTTGTTTTAAATTTACTAACAATAACTGGGAGAAGTCAAATGGAGTTTCTCGCTTGCTGTCCAACAAATGTCAGACAACTTAAACCGTTTTTGTCCCGTGTGACAATAATTCCCCTTGAAATCTTGGTTAAGTATGTCAGTAAAACAAAAAGCATAGTCAGTGGTGTCTGACACTGTCATGGCAGTGTTTTTAAACAGCATTCAGGTGTGGTCATTGAGATAATGCCCTTTTGTCCTCAGTACAGGAGTGTCTTTGAATTTGCTCCAGAGAGGGAAGAACAGCAGTCAGATCTAAGCTCAGCAGTGGGACAACAGTGGAGTTTTGTTTGGAATAGGCAGTTAATTCATGGGATGTCTGAAATGGCACTGCTGTTTTTTCTTAAAGCAGAGGGGTTTTTAATTTTGGTTATACTACAGTCTTGAGATTGTAAAGCAGAATTAATAATGCTGCACAAATGTATTGACTGCTAACCTGTGAGGTGGTGTGAGGCATAGAGTCTGTTTGATAGACTTCAGTGTTCTATGGGAAGAAAAGACTTTGGTTAAGTCATTCTGGTTTTGGCATATATGGCAATTTAAGTAGTTTTGTACTTGGGACGATAAGGTGTCATTACCCAGTATTGCCACAAGATGGAGATGAGAATAAAGTATAAAGTAAAGAATTTGGTTTTGCTCTAGAAAAGCGTTGGTATTTCTAAATGAAAGTATGAGCCAAACACATTCTCTTTCCTCTTTAATTGTCTGTCTGAAATATCATAGAAGATGATGGCTAGTGTTCACTTCTTGTAGCGTGAGTAATAATGAAAAACTTATTTTAAGTTTTTAAGATATTGTTAAATTTTAAGATATCGTTAAATATCCAGTAAGGCTTATATTTTTCGAGTGTGACATGTCTTTGTGGCCACATGGTTTATGTAATGAGTTTATAGTGAATCAGGAAAAAAAAAATTAGAACTAAATGACCAGAAAAAATGACTCAAAGGAGTGTTGACAGTAAATGCCAGACAAATGGTGCTGGTTTTCTTGTACTGTTTTGGTGAAAGATATCCATAAAGTTTTTATATTGAAATTTAGAAAGAACATAGTTTCAGTTCCTAATTTCGGAACATTAAGAACAACAATATGCCAGCTCCTTCAGGAAGAAACTTTTTGAACGGCGTTCTTAGTACTGTGCTATTTAACCTTGCCGTGTCAGCCTGACTTCCCTGGCAGGCAGTCTTGCTAACAGCTGGCTGTCCTCCTATCCCTGCAGTTGCATCCATATGTCAGAACTAGAAAGAGATAATATAGCTCTAAGCTAGTGCATTCAATTTTTCTAGCTCTACAGAGCTTTTATGGTGGGGGGTAAAACTCCCTCTTTTAGGCACTCTTCAAACTTTGTGAAACTCATCCCTGTGAAGATCCAGCAGATGTTATTAAAAGTTATTGTGTTATTAAAAGTTATATGCAGTCCAGTCATTGGTATGCTTGTCATTGGAGGAGTTTAGTCTGCTGTGTTTTCGTGCTGGCTGCTTATCATGTTACGATTCAATGTCGAAGGGTAATCCTTCTGAAATCTGTGCTTCTAATCAACTTCTACAAATAAGCAAAAAACAGTGAAAGAGTGGAATCCTATGCTCTGAATCTGCAGTGGCTACGGGGTGTATGGTTATGGTTGCTTAGTGGTAGACCGTATCTAAATTACATGTATGTTTTTCTTACAGGTCAGTTACTACTGAAGGGAAGTTCAAGAAGAAAACATCCAATCAGAAGGCAAAAGAAGAGTATGAGAAAATAAAGGCTGAGCGTGCTAGAAAGAAGGAGGTAAATCTTAAACAGAGATCTTTCTTGATTGTAGACAAAGACTCAAGGACTAAATTAATCCATTTGTACCTGTCAGTTTTCCATCTGTACCCACATAGACCATAGGAGAGCAACACAAGTATTGGTATTCTTCCAGTCTTCTTCAGCTTGAAAGTAATATGCAGGCCTGTAGGTGTTCAAAGTTACCATTCTCTTTGTTCTTACTCCTTTTGTCCTGCAGTTGCAATTAGCGAGATTCTGTTGTGTCAGAAAGATGTAGAGCTTCATCTGCATGTTCCAGTGGATTATGCCAGACCTCTTAAATGTTGTAGAAGGGGAAGTAGTAACAATACCATCACCTTGTGGTGAAAAGTTAAATGTCCATCCTACATATTATGATATTGCGACAATGCAGTCTTCATTTTACCTTTATATGTGCTTTGACCAACAGTGAAATAATAGTATTCACAGCCAAAATCTTTAGTAATTTTTTTCTTTGTTGTAATTTAATGGGACTTATTCTTAGAGAGCAAATCTTAATATTGTCATTGTTGAGTAACTCAGTTGAGTTGCTTGTTTGAGATGTCCTCGTTTAACGAGTTTTATTCTCTCCCAGTACATTGTTACACTGTAAAATGGCACACTGTAACATTGTGGAAACTGTGTAACTTGCTGCTGACATACTAAATTTCAGTGACTATTATATAAATACTGCATAAATATATAGCTGGACAAGACATATTATT
>VZTM01013997.1:0-13365 GCA_013400555.1 Jacana jacana | reverse complement strand
GCACAAGGAGTTTAACTGGTAGAGAAACAAGCAGCATTTTACTGATTTTGGCACACGTCTCTGGGGCCTCATTTCAAAGCTGTTGGTGGTGAATATGACTGCTGTTATGGTTCCTACTATGCATCCAAAAACGCCAATGCTAGGGCGGTGATGTCTTCTTATCATCGGTTAAAAGATTGTGATTGAGACAGCGAGATTCCTCTGGATCCCAGGAGGCGGGTTATCAATCAGTACTTTTACTTATGGGACAGCTAAAGGAAAAGAACAAAATTTAACACACATGGTCAAATGAAAAGACAGCTGTCACATATGTCAGTACTCTTTTTGAGAGAATGTGAAAATGTCCTGACTGATCCAGTTTGAAACTTTCTCTGTGTTTTCACCACATACACTTCAAACAAAGAGTTTGCTTGACATTTCTTGCAGGAAGGAGCTTGGTTTTCAGCACAGACTTGGCTGTTACACAGGTATTGCTATTGGTTTAAGAGAAACCCATGAAAGGGACCTATATATAAGGCTCTTCTAGGGGCAGGCTCATTGACTCCTGAGGCAGGAATGGGGATGTGGACAGCTTGCTGTGTGGCCTTGTACTTCTTTGGAGCAAGTAAGGAATCAGGAGGGCCACGATATCTGCTCAGCTACTGCTGGGACAACGCAGCTTCCTTGGTTTACTCTGCTTTACTTTGGCTTTCTCTTCCAGGAGCTAAAATCACCCAGCCCTCAGGTCTTGTGCTGAAAGAAGAGGAGAAAGCTACACTGACATGCAGCCAAAACAATAATCATGAATCTATGTACTGGTATCTGCAGCAGCCCGGGAAGGGGATGCAATTGATCTATTATTCCATTGGTGCAAATCTGCAACAGGAGGGTGACATTCCCTCTGGATACAAAGCTAACCGCTTAGACCTGGCAACCTTCAATTTGGATATTTTGTCTGCAAAGCCAAACCATTCTGCTGTCTATTTCTGTGCCAGCAGTTTGGACACAACACTGCAAAGTCACTTGCTCTCTTTACACAAAACCTCTTTCCTTTCTGCTCCACCCCCCCCTTTCCAATCAGAAGGGAGCCGCTCTCAGCACAGGAAAAGGGTAAGGAGGCCAATAGCATGTTCACAGACCAGATACTGCCAAGAAGTTGCAACAAGACAGTCAAAGCAGGTCTTTGACCTGCAGGCTAATTGCTGAACTCCTCTTTCCTGATCAGCCATTTATTCTCCCACTCTTCAAAACAAAAATACAGATTCTAAATAAAATGCCAACACAAACACTGAGAAGAATGGGGAAGCTTGGAGACCTTGTGGTGAGATTATGGACCAAGCTGACATGGCCCCTTTCATCAGTTTAACTCCATAGAGGAACAGCTTAGTGATGGTCTTGATAGTCCAAGCAGGAGTTTGGAAGAAGACAAATACTCTTCAGGGAACAGCCAGAGGCAGGCTGGCAGCAAGCTGGGTTCTGGGCTAAGCAGTGGTTTTGGTTTTCAGGCCTCATCCAACGGTAAGCAGAACAGCTGTCTGTTGTGCTTGTGGCTGGCTGTGAGGCTCAATTTAGTGGTGTTTGCACTAACCATTGAATGCTCAGAGATAATCATAATGGCTGCAGGAATGCTGCATGAATGAATGAAACACACCGCAATGCAGGGACAAATCCTACCCTGGAGGGGAGTTATCAGGCTGAGGAGCCACAGACAAAGTTGAGTACACCCTATGTAGACACTGACAGAATAGTTGATTGGACTTAAGAGGCCAGGTGTATAACCACAGCCAGAGCAGCATCTGAACAGAATACAGATATAT
This sequence comes from Jacana jacana, assembly GCA_013400555.1. Taxonomy (NCBI): domain Eukaryota; kingdom Metazoa; phylum Chordata; class Aves; order Charadriiformes; family Jacanidae; genus Jacana; species Jacana jacana. Next base: position 11,569 of record VZTM01013997.1, on the reverse strand, counting down.
CTATTTTCCATGTGTCTACTAGAGTTATGTCATTCGATCAGTCTAATTGTTTTAGGAACATGCTTCAATCTCAAATCTTCTTTCTCTTGCTCTCTAGAAATCCATTTATTCTCTTCCCCTCACCTTCATCCTGAAAGGCATCCTCTGTCAATCTGATGACCTGATAATTAGTAAACCTATCACAGTGTCATGTTTCTATCTGCTGACATTATGTCATTCCCTTGATCGTCATTGCTTTTTATTGACTGGCTGAAATTCAACATTTTCCTGGGCTTTGGGTTATTACTTGAGCATGACCAAATCACTAATTTTTTGGGGCATATCATTTAAATGAGAGGTAGCTGCAATAAGCAGAGAGGTTCATGACTCAGTGTTAAAGAAGTGACAACTCTGCATAAACAGCACAGGGTATCCAGCATCCTATACTCAAGTCCTTCTAATAAAAAAATCAGAAAGGATCAGAAATGAATGTGAAATATTCACATGTAAAGAACACTTAAAGACTACATTCCTTTGAGGATGGAACGTAACTTGTAAAAGGAACAGTCGAGAAAACTGGAAATAATTTGATATTCAGTTTTTTTCCATAATTTGGTGGTAAAAATATTCCATGGAAGATGAATGTTGAAAAAGTATCAGAGAGAAAGCATTAACTTTAGAAGCTAACTCAGATGGGTAAATACAGTGTGAGCAGAAGGAGCTTCACCAGTACTAACACAAAAGGCACGTTACTGGTGCCTGGAGCTTCATGCTGAGCCAAGTGAATACAGCCCGTGCACAAAAGCTACCCTTGGCTCATCTGCACAAAGCTCAGCTGGCTTCAGCGGGCACTTCCTCTCCTCACTGAACCTAAGGACCCCAGAATGCTTCCTGATCAACTCAGGCTGTCTGCCTCCTGGTAATCCTGGAAGAAGAATGAAAATGGAAGCCATCATTATTAAAGTCTTCTCAGAAATACCACCAAGTTCCAGAGAAATTCTGAGTTACTCAAAATACTTTTTTGTTGCATTTTGCCAACATCTCTGACAATTTCTGTTCTTTTTTTTTTCTTCTTAAATGGGATCCACTGGAAAATATAAAGGTGCCTTCTCCTCCTTGAGAGAGTTCTCTAAGATCTGCATTTTCAGGGACATATGGAATGTGTTTCACCCACCTCAGCCTAAGGAATGCTGATCAATGAGAAACACAAAGAAACATGCTTTCCTTGGTTATACCAAATATTTTCTGGTTTGTTCTGGAAAAGAAATATCAAAATGCAAAATTTAACACATAAGGGAAATTTAGAAAACCATTGTCATTGATTACAGGCCTCTGTCTGACAGAATATGAAAAAGATCGGCCTGAGCCAGTTTGAAACTTTCTCTGTGTTTTCACCCTATACACTTCAAACAAAGAGTTTGCTTGACATTTCTTGCAGGAAGGAGCTTGGTTTTCAGCACAGACTTGGCTGTTACACAGGCCTCTGCTATTGGTTTAGGAGAAACCCATGAAATGGACCTTTATATAAGGCCCTTCTAGGGGCAGGCTCATTGACTCCTGAGGCAGAAATGGGGATGTGGACAGCTTGGTGNCACCCTCCCCCAACCCCACCACCATCAGAAGGGAGATGCTCTCAGCACAGGAAAAGGGTAAGGAGGCCAATAGCATGTTCACAGACCAGATACTGCCAAGAAGTTGCAACAAGACAGTCAAAGCAGGTCTTTGACCTGCAGGCTAATTGCTGAACTCCTCTTTCCTGATCAGCCCTTTATTCTCCCTTTCATCAAAGCAATCAGTAACAACTGTAAACAAAATGCCACCATAAAGTAACGGAAGTGGAAATTTTAGTCTACACAGCCACTGATTATTGTCCTGCAAGCCATTTTCTTACCTGGCACAGAACAGCTGCTGTAAGCGTAGAGATGTCTATGTCTGAGATAGCGCAGACAAAGTGCCTTGTATCTGCACTGTTATTCCTCTTCAAATAGTATGAAGCAGTGAAAGCCACAATGCTTTTCACTCTGCTTGGAATGGTTACCCTTATCACAAGAAATCCGTAGAACCAGGATTGTCAACAGTAATGAGAAGGGGCCTGAACAAAAGGGGATAGAATGAATATGCTAAAGATTGGATTAAAATGAGAAAAGAGCATCCATTACTATGGTCTGCACGTGGATAGACAGAGTCCTTACAAGTTACATGTTTGTGGAGGATATAAAGAGAAGTATGAAGTAGTATGTGACTTAGAATCGTTTCACATTCATGAAAAATAATGTGGATTTCCCTTTTATCAGAAAATTTTCTGACTATCCAGTTTACTCTTGGCTATATAGTGAAGCACATGACATATGTGATTTCTATCTTTTTATGCCTTATACCTCTCTCACAGCTTAATCAGCTGCACCACAATCTATATTAATCTATTTTATTCCTTCTTTCTGGGTAAGAGCTCAGATAGTTCAGATAAACTCTTATTAAACATATTGAAAAAATACTTCCTCTTGAGGGTTCTTCAGCACTGGAACAGATTTCCCAGAGAGCTTGTCAAGTCTCCGTTCTTGAAGATTCAGGAATCACCTGGAATGAGAGACCTCCAGAAGTCTTCTCATCAAAATCTGTCTACAAGTGCATGATTTATATGATCATATTTTGCTGTCTTGAATACCCATAAAGAAAACCCATGGGTTTTCATTGTCGTTGTTTAAACAAAACAAAACGAAAAAAACCCCACAATTGTAAAAGCAGGTCAGCAACTCCCCCAAACCCACAAGTCTTTTATTTTTTGTGTTGCACAACAGAAACAGCAGCTGCACATGCAAAACCCATCTGCAGACTTCAGTAATAAGATTGTGTGATAACATGAGACAAAAAAACCACTAGCTTTCATAAGTACCATATATGTCACTATTTCTGTCCAACTGTAATACGGTGAACAAAGAGCTGCACCCCGTGTCTCATCCTGAGAGGCTGGGGTGCTGTTGTGGTAAGAGGGGCTTATGCGTTATCAAAACCTGTTTTTTTGAGTATATGTCAAACCGCATCCTGTTTTGCCAGAATTCGACTTGTGTTCCCTTAAGGAGGTATTTTCAAGCACATTTTGACACATCATCTGCTCTGATGCTGAAATACTGTTTTCTGCTGAGACTTTCCCCCTTCTGTACAAAACCCTGGCTATGCTAGATGGAAGCTCCATTAAGCATTAGCCCCTTCCCATCACAAACATCCCACACCAAACACTCTTAAAGCTCAGCATGATGTACACAAACTTCTCAACCGTAGCACTTCTCTGATAGCTTTCTGAGTCAAGATTTTTCTGAAATTTCTTGGCTTAGTTCACATCAATATCTCCTCCTTATCCTAAAGTTTTAAAAATAAAAATGAGCAAGTACAGAAATTGACCACACCCCAAAATGTATAACCTACAAAATATGTAACCTACAAAGTTTCCCAAAAAAGGTAGGAGTGAATGTGTTTTGTCATTTTGCAAAGAAATAGTAGGCCATTTTTTCTTACCTAAGTTAGTCATCTTAGTTCCTGTCACAGAATGTTGCTCATTTCCAGAGCACTAATATATAAAAGAGTAATAAATCCCACACCCCACATACCTATTGAGCAAAATAAGGATTGAAATTGTGAAGGCTTGATTCTGCACTATTACTACTATTTCCACTCTGCTTGAGGAAAAATAAGTGTGCTAGAACCTTGGTGGCTTCTCTTGGTGCTGATAATAACACTAAGTTTATCAGCCGATGAAAAGAAGCAAATGGTAGCTCAATCTGTGTTTCTCATGCGAGTGCCACAGGGCTTTGTGAGTTCCATCATTTCTATTAAAAGTATCTCCTATTTTATCTTTGCATAAACTCATGGCAATGCAAAAAATAATTAAGATCAGGAAAAACAACCAACACAAGGTGCCTAGTTCTAGACAGTAATTTCTCTTGCCAAAAGTCCGTTTGTCTCTGAAAATCTGAACCCTTGAGTTTTATGATTCTGTGTGTGCACTAGGTATGATTTTTCCCCTGCTACAGAAAAGTTCTGTGATATAACCTCTGTAATTCTGATTCTTCCTATTTACCTTTTCTTGTACCCTCATTGGATGACACTACAGAATTTTGTCCCACATCAGCATTTATATTTTTTACTGATTTTCTTTCTCAGACTCACTGCCTTCCCCACTCTTTCTCTTTACTTATCTGTCTGCTAGGAACCCAGTGTATGCATCTGAAAGCTGAATAGCCACACAGCATTGTAGACACTTAGAGATGTCCTGGTAAAAATAGCTGATTCTAAAAAACTAAAAAAATGGAGACTGGAATTTTGACTATAATGAAATTAGTGGAAGTTTTATCACTCATTTCAATAAAACTAACATTTTAACATTTGGTTTTCTATTTTCACTTTCGGAGTGCAGTGTTACAGTTCAGTGTCAACACTAGGTTGCCTCCACCTAACACTGGAAAAATAGCATTTTTCCTTAAAATGGTATCTGGATCCTGCTTTCTGAAAGTGTAAATGCTGTCAGTTAGGAAAAACATAGATTATATCACACTACCTACAACTGCAAACCGGTTTTCTTCAGCTATATATTAATTTTCACCAGAGCCAGACCACAGTAGGTTTGCTCACTCATGCACCAGTACACATGAGCAGCACAGTGGCCTCCTGGTTACCTGTTCTTAAATGTGCTGTGTTGCCTGACTCCTTTCTCTCTATCTTCTAGAGAATCCCAGAGAGGATCACCAGACCGTACTGATTTAGGTTCCCTGAAAAATCCCCTTTCTTGGTAGCTGAAGGTGTGCTGAAAAGAAGGTACATCATTGTGTCTGAACAGTACTATAACAGAAATATTACTAAATATTCTGCCTTGTTTTCTAATAATAATTTGGATCACATCTTAAAAACATGCCCTGATTTCTCTGCCATTAGTAAAGCACTTAATTGTCTGGTGCTGTAGTTTGACATCAATATCATCATAATTTTTATGAATCATGAAAAATATTATAAGATCCAATCTCTTTCCCACTTTCATTTTCTTTCCCTCCAGCCTCCACATGTTTTGCCAATTCCTTATAAATACCTCTACATCTTTCCCAGTTCTACTTCTTCTGCATTTCTTTTTTTGATGGACACATTCCATTTGGACATGACAGTGGGAGATAGTTTGTAGGAATAAGGGGGAATCATAATGATTACTTGTTTTGTAGGCAATTTAATTCTGGGGAAAAGACTTGGTCAGTCACACAGGTCACCTCAGCGAACACTGAGTATCTAGGAGTTCCACATTGCAGAGTTAGTTTATATTCTTCTAGGGTATACTTATCTGACTTGAGGTGTCTTCTTTAGTCTTGTCTCATCCTTCTTGCTCCCTTCAATTTAAGTTTGCTGCTTGCTAGCTTTCTCCACAGTTTTATTAATCTGAAAAATTAACACCAGATTGTCCCATCATAGTGGAAATATAATACCAATAATTCAGTTCATTAATTTGTCCCCTTCTTCTTTATGGTCCCTACTATCTCCCACTTTCTCGACCTGTCTTTCCTGAAACACCATTGCTAGCCTTCTTAATCAAGCTGTGCTGACTTAAACCCTTCCACTGCACTTCATTTTTTCATTATTTTTTTTCTGATCTAGAACAGTGAGCCATGTTCCTTTTTCAAAATACAGTATAACTGCTGACCTTCATATAAAAATTGTCTGACATGTAATCACACTGCCTGATATTTGCCTTCATACCTTACTCAGTTCTTCAGAATTTTGAATCACCTAATGGAAAATACTTTACCCGTACACTTTCCTTCCCATAATTCAGACAATGATCAGGTGATTAACCCACAAAATTTCTTCTCTCCCATAATTAATGTTCTGTATGCTTCAAGTGATGAGGAACCCAAAAGTACATGTCCTTTTCAAGGTAAAGCTTTATCATGGCCACCAGAAAGAATTCGTACTATACACATTTTTTGGGAAAAGCTGCTTCAGGTATGCAAATGCTGGCTCCCACAGGAAGATCGGTACCTCTGGCATGTGCTAACAAAAAGTTTATCAAGGAAGGGGAAAGAGAATTGACAGATGCTCTCAGTTTTGCTGTCAGCCTCTACTATCACTCGGTTTAGTCACTGAGGTCTGCTGTCTGCAGTTGAGAGGGAAACCGTAAGGAAACAGTACACGTCTGTTGTAATAGTGTTAAGATTTTAAATGGTTGAAGAAAAAGCAGCCTCCATCAACTCCCCTTTTCCCTCTCTCCCCTCCCTGTCTTCTGTCACCTAGAAAATTTTGGACATAAGAGTTCATCACCTGGGAGGAGTGGGGAGCTGTCAATTTTCTGTTCTCAGGACTCTGGAACCTTGGCTTGTGCCGACAGATAATTGTCCCCTATACCATGTCACACTAGGCACAGAACTTGACCACCAACCAGTTTTGCTTCCTTCACCTCAGATTATATCCTTTTCTCCTTTTGTTTCAAGTGCTATTTCTCAAGTATAGTAATCCTTCACTTGGATTTTCAGACAGCAGCTCCTTGCAATCAAACTCCTCTTCATAAAATAAATAAAGTTCTAATTTAGCCCTTAACCTACCATTCAGTTCCTGAATAGAGTATTAGTGCCTTGATCTGCAAGTTATTTCCAGCTTATGAGTTTTTCCTCAAGAATAAAAGCATCTCCTTTTTCTTGGGGCTCCTTCACTCTTACCCTGTCTGTGTTTCCATTTGGTTTTTTTTTCTGCTCCTTCTGTATCTTCGTCTATTTCCTTGAATCTTTCAAAATCAAAAAAGACCTACATAATCTATTCAATCAGGGCAAATGTGGCAAAAATATTTATGAAAATAACATTTGCAACTGTACAAGTGGCCACCTCTGTCACTAATACACACAGTAACTTAAATATGGCTAAAATGGAAAACATAGGTATAAAAAGAAATAAAGACAAAATTCTTTCAGACTTTCCTTTGTTTCATTTCAAATATAGTTTGTAAACAACACTTTCTTAATTGTAATAGTCAGCTTGGTCCATCCTCCAAACTGCAGTAGCTCTGTGTAAACATGGATAAAAATAATTGCTAAAATTGCTAAGATCTTAGCCATTCAAATGGCTAAGATTGTTGTTCGGTGGTGTTTCAGTTTGTGTAAAGGAGAAATCAACTCAAAATTCCTCCCTTAGTGAGGAAGCAAATGCTAAGATTTTATGTGGACTATTGAAGGACATTAACTTGTTTAGTTGAGGATATCAAAAAGTGTTCCTTTTGTTCACACCTTGTGAATTTGAGACCCATAAAGATACTTTTGCAAAGCACAGTCTCTAGGAAGAGTAGTTCTTTTTGTTTGAAAAAGCCGCGAAACTACATAAGTAATAGTTGTAATCAAAATACCAAATAAATCTCTTTGTTCTATGTAATATTTTCTCCTGTTCTAAACTGTTTTGAGGAGATAAAAGAAGTGACAAGCACAGAGCAGGCACAGAGCAGGAAAAATTACTCTATTTTATATGATTATACCTATCTTTCCTCTACACTAAGATACACTATTTTTTCTGATAATTACATTAAAAATTATATGCTAGGTTCCCCTCAAATCTGTCATCAGGTCCTTTGCAAACAAAGGCATTAACTGACAGGTGACTTTTAATCTATTCACCAATTTTTTCTTCACTACCAATAAGCCTGTTGCAGTTACTAAGTTGATCTCAAGTAAGAATGCAGTAGAGAAAAAGCAGCTACCATGCCTCTCCTGAAAGCATGTCACTTCTCATCTGGAAGGCATTTCCAAGAGACACACAAGCACATACACAATACAGATACACCTATGCACATAGCCAGCCACATACATCAATACAGACAGGAACACTCATGCAAACACAGACGGCACTAACAGACCTGAGGGTATGAGCTGCTGGGTACAGACCCCTTCACTCACAGATACAAAACCTCTTGCGCGCCTCCACTTGCACACACACACACATGGGATCCCAGTAACTGACCTTAGACACTGAGTCTATCCAGCATCTGGCCCCAAGCTCCACGGTCCTCCAGTTACCTCACACATCCACATGCACATTGGGATCCATGCCTATACATTGTGGAGCTCCCAGAAGCTGGCCTTAGACACACAGTCTGCTTCCTAGATGGCTCTGGATGCTCCCTCTCCCAGTTGCTGGTACTGGAGTGTGCAAGCCTCTGAAGCCTGCAGCCCCACTCCAGCTGTTGGTACATGATATGGATGAGCCTCCTACTCTTCTCTTAAAAGATAAGTTATTCCTATAAGGATTGTCAGTGAACATTTTTTAATGTGAGTTCTTTATAATACTACACATCACTGGAAGTTGTGTGGTGGGACATTATTGCTACAAAAGATCAAATTAAAAAACAACTCGTGTTTCTTGAATGGAAAATAAGCTAAAACTTTATTCTTAATTCAAGGAGCTGGCTTCCCAGCCTTTGAGCGTTAAGAAGGTGTCTGTTTATAACATACAGTACTATATGATGTGTACAATGCAATATTGTGTAATAGGGGAGTATAGGGGAAACCCAGCAGTGATTACAACACAGTGGAAAGAACAAGAAGGGGACAGAGAATCACCAAGAAATAATATTCAGAAATTTTTAGGCAGATGCATAGATCCTTTACTGTAGAAAGGTGGAGAGGTAGAAAGTATAATTTGCCGTGTTCCTGCTGATGTGATAAAGAAGACTCTTCATTTATTTTCTTTACAACTTGCCACCAGCCTAATTGAAAAAAAAACACAGAGCAAACAAATATAAATAAAATAAAAGGGAGCAAATACAATAATCTAGGAAATAATAGACCATATCTATCTGTGCCCTAACTGCTGTGTTTCCTGAGAGCATTAATAGAAATGACCATATTGTACCTCCATGCTTTCTCCCCTTTTTGTACCAAAGAAGTGTCTTGACCTGTACAAATTATTTACTTACATATGGAAGTAATATCTTTACACACTGTGTAAGGAATATAAATCTGTGATACACACACATTATATATAAGATGACTAATCTGGTGGCCTTCTATCATGGAGTAACTGCATCAGTGGACACATAAACAGGAACAGATGTCATTTACCTGAACTTCTGTAGGGCCTTTGAAATAGTCCCCCACATCATTCTTGCTGCTGAATTGGACACATATTGATTTAATGGACAGACCGTTACATGGATAAGGAATTGGCTAGATGACCACAGAGTTGCAGTCAATGGCTCAATATCCAAGTGTAAATCAGTAAAAAGTGGTTTCCTTCAAGGGTACTTACTTGGGTTGATACCATTGAATGCCTTCCTAATTGTTCATTGGTAGTGGGGTTGAATGCACAGTCGTTGAATTTGTGGCTGACACCTAGCTGAGTGATGCAGATGTTCTTAAGGGAAGGGATGCCATCCAGAGGGACCCAAACATGCTTGAGGAGTGTGCCAGTGTGAACATCATAAAGTTCAAAAGGGCCTAGTGCAAGGTTTTGCATCTGGGTCAGGACAATGACCAGAATCAGTACAGACTGAAGGATGAATAGCTTGAGAGCAGCCCTATGGAGAAGGACTTTGGGATAGGGGTGGATGAAAAATTGTATGTCAGCTGACCATGTGCGCTTGCAGCTAATACACNGGCAGGTGTATTGGACTGGATGATCTTTAAAGGTCCCAAACCGTTCTGTGATTCTATGACTGTGATCCAGTAAAGTACAAACTTGCTCCCTCTTACTATCCTTGAAAAAGGACACAAACCCATAACTGAGACTGTGTTCACCCACAACTCTAACACATAACTTTTCAAATACATACCCCAGTCTTGCTTTTAAAGGAAAAAAGTGCTGAAGCTTCCACTGCTCTCACTGGGAATATCTTTCAGCCATATGTGAAACTTAGTGATTAAAATTATTTTCCCATAGTTAAACTTACCCAATTTGTTCAGATTTATCCCATATATCACCTAAAAAACCCTGCTTATTACTTTTACTACAGACATGGGTCCCTTTTCAATGCTTACTGAAAAATATGATGAATCTGACATTTCCCTTCTGTGCTTTCTGGAGAAGTTGTCATTAATTCTCATCTTTTTTCCATGTGTTTAAAGAGTAACTTGAGAAAGGACTTCTCTGATAGATAGCGTTGATTTTGTTCGAGTTCTGGAAAAATAGTACTAGTAAACTCATCACTGAAAATGTTGCAAACTAACCTGCACAAAGCCCAGCAAAGCACATGGAGAACAACCCCACAGCTGAGAACTGATTTAGTCTGTATCCACTGATCCTTGTATTAGTGGGTAAGCTCAAACTTCAACTGGCACACTAGCCTACCTTGGCTTTCCACACCAGATGGCTCACCAAAACAGCGTAGAGAAAGGCTTTGCCACAGAGAATCAGGTAAGTGAGCTTCAGGGAATTTCCATACCACCGGAAGGACTCTGCAAATCAAACATCATTTGCGTATTAAATCATTATCATCACAAGAAACTAGAGGTAAGGTAGCTTTGATCAAATAAAACCCCTTGAAATCTTTAGCTAAGTGACACAGAGGACCTACATCCAAATGCATGGCTTTGTTGACATAAGATAGCAGGGAATGGGAAAGAGCACTGTGATTCAAAGGACCAGAAGAGACAGGAAGGTTGGCTTTACGCTAAGAAAGTATGTCGTGATTGGGAATGCTTAACCACTGTGTTGCCACGTTTACTAAGAACTAGGCAGTTCATGTGCATCCCCTTTTAGGAGCTCAATCTAGATCACAAGATGCAGACATCTTTCACTCATTATTGTCAGTGGCCTTGTGAGTGCTGCTGATACATCAGGGAAGCTTTACATAGCCCAGAATAACATGGTGTCCAGAATGTTTTTATTCTTGCAGATTTTTCTCTCTTAAGGAATTGCAGCAGTATTGAGACATCAGCCTGATCTTGGTTCAGACTTAAGATTTCTGCAGCGTTGAAGAAGTTGTTCAAAAACAAGAGTGTGTAAATATGTATACATAGACAAAAGAATCAGTTTTTAATACAGATACCCCCACAGTTTGGAGGTGAATGTGACCTGTAATGAGAAATATTCTGAGTTGGATACTAAGAAATATTCAGAATATCCAGATTCTGAATCTGGATAGCATAATCACTGGAGGAGATGGTAAAAAGAAAATAACACTCTATAGGAAGGTTTCATAATTATTATTATTTCCTTTTGAAATAACAGAAGAAAAGAGCTAAAAATCCAAAACATAGCTACATACAGCATGCACATACAACTCTCCTGAAGAACTTTTTTTTTTTTAATCTAACATATAAAACCCTTAATGAGGAAATACAAGTTATTCTTGTAGTTGAAATCACACACCTTGGACTTAACAACAGTAAAACTAGAATTAAAATACATAGGTATTTGCCTGTGAGAACACACACATACCTTCTGTGACCGCACAACCTGAAAGACAAAAAAGAAGTGGTCAGGTTTCTCCTCAGTGCAAACAGAATACATATTTTAGAAGTTTAAATTTACAATATACTGCCTGATTTATTTTCTTATACTACATATTTTATTATACTATACATTCCACTGTCTAACAGAGATTTCTCAGTGAAAATCTGAAGATACCTTTGAAAAA
>VZTM01013994.1:124704-144623 GCA_013400555.1 Jacana jacana | reverse complement strand
TCTTCCAACCTGAATAATTCTACGACTTTTCTTTATGTATGACTGCATTTACAAGGAATAATGAGATATTTGGATACAAAAGCTACTTTTGTTCACTCTTGTGGGGGGAAAGGGAAGAACATCTCCCTCTTACAAATATTTCTGTGTTTTTTTCCGTGGTTCTCAGGTTTTAGCAAAGTTTCCAAGTATTTTAATAGGTTCTTCAGCCTCCGGGGTGTGAAGCGAAGGTATTATCTGAAAGTGGCAGAATGACCCCAGGGTGATGCTCATAGGAAACCACTAGAAACAGAAGTGAACAACTCCAGACTTGTCTTTCTCACACGAGAGGGTTCAGAGTTGTATTTCCACAGGGAAGGGGGAGGGGAGAGGAGGGGGGGGACAGACGACCCAAAAATCCACCCTTTTCTTTTTGTATTCTGCGTGACCTTGCAAATATGCATTTAACCTCATCACTTTGCTGGAAGAACTAACATCATTTCAGTTTTTCAAAGAAGCCCTTACCACTGTCTTCAGCCTCTTTTTGTGTCATCTGAATAAACTCTATTTTAATTAGGTCTTTTTCCCCAGGGACCATTTTTCAAAAAAAAAAATTGAATCTTTCCTGGAACTTTTAGTGCAGAAAAATCACGACCTCCACTTTGATACTCCAGTATTTATTGCTAAAGGACCCCGGATTGGTGGGTCAAAACCTGCCATGGTCCTTTCCTACATGGCTCAAGGGTTGTCCTCTTCCCTGTCCTGTCCTGTAGCATGTTCTGTGGCAGCAACATGTCTTCTAATTAAATTTCTCATCGTTAGTAAACTTGCTCGGTGAGTGTCTTCCTCCAGGGCAGGCAAAACGTGCTTGATTCTCAGTTTCCTCATCCCAGTGTTAAAAAACAAGCCCATGAACACGCATAACCTGAAGAATCAAGTACAGAAGGGAGTTGCTCATTCCCAGAATGTTCACCTGATGGCCCTCCTATTCCACTAAGTGTATTAGGTCATTTTTTTAATCTTCCTTTATTAACATAATAATTTATCATAATAATCAGAATTTATTATCATGAATTCTGCAGAGAGCAGATTTTTCTCACCTTGTTAGTCTTCAAAGGGAAGAGGAAAACTGCATTTGCCCTACATCAGCATTTGTTCCACCCCTGGCAGCATGTTTCTGCTGCGCCGTGCTCAGTCACCGGTCCTTGGGAAAGAACCATAGAAGCGACATGTGGGACTGAAGTTTAGCTCCCCAAGCAATCCTTAAGAGGGCTCAGTGTAGTCCCTCAGCTTTCACCTTTCTTTAGCTATTTATTGAGAGAAAACAGCTTGAAACCGACTGAAACCATCACAGGTGTTGGGATTGAGTGCACCCTCAGCAAGTTTGCCAACACCACCAAGCTGTTCGATGGTTGGACTTCATGATCCCAAGGGTCTCTTCCAACCTAAATGATTCTATGATTCTAATCTATGATTCTATGAGCAGTCAACGCTGGAGGAAGGGATGGCACCCAGAGGGACCTGGACAGGCTGGAGAGGTGGGAATGTGCGACCTTCATGAAGATCAACCAGGCCAAGTGGAAGGACCTGTACCTGGGTTGGGGCAATCCCAAGTACCAACACAGGCTGGGCCAAGAATGGCTGGAGAGCAGCCCTGAGGAGGACTTGGGTGTGTTGGTGGATGAGAAGCTCAACAGAGCAGGCAAAGTGTGCTGGAAGTCCAGAAAGTCCCTTGCACCGTGGGCTGCATCCCCAGCAGTGTGGCTAGCAGGGCCAGGGCGGGGATTCTGCCCCTCTGTTCCACTCTGGGACCTCAGCACAGGAGAGACATGGACTTGTTGGAGCAGGGCCAGAGGAGGCCACAGAGATGTTGGAAGGGCTGGAGCCCCTCTGCTGTGAGGACAGGTTGAGAGAGTTAGCGGGGTTCCGCCTGGAGAAGAGAAGGCTCCAGGGAGACCTTCAAGCCCCTTCCAGCCCCTAAAAGGCACTCGGGATGAGGGAGGGGAGCCCTAGGACAAGGGTTTGACCCTGAAAGAGGGGAGATGGAGCTGAGATGTGGGGAAGAACTTCTTTGGGGTGAGGGTGGGGAGAGCCTGGCCCAGGTTGCCCAGAGAAGCTGTGGCTGCCCCATCCCTGGAGGGGTTGAAGGCCAGGTTGGAGGTGGCTTGGAGCCACCTGGTGTGGTGGGAGGTGTCCCTGCCCAGGGCAGGGGGGTGGAGTTGGATGATCTTTTAGGTCCCTTCCAACCCAAACCATTCTGTGAATCTCTGATTCTATGAAATCTCTTATTAAATTTTATTCTGCAAATTGAATGTATTCATTGATTACACACAGAGCCAACCCAGTTCACTTGTGCTATTTCTAAAGGAACGTCTGAAATACAGCAGAGAAGTCAAACCAGGCAACTAGGGCAGAATAATGACCTTATTTTACCCATTTGACATTTTTCACAGGATCCCATTGCTAACTATGACATTTCCCATCTCCCTCAACTGTATATTTCAAGCCCACAAAATAACAATATCATTTTTTAAGACCATTTCTAGCACTTTCTATTTTTCCTATACACCTCTCACATTTTACGTGTACTCCAGCTGTCATTTACCTTTCTCTGTATCTTTAGCATCCAAACCCCTTTTTCCCACTTGCTTTCAGGTTCCTGATGATTTACCAGTAAATTCTTCCAAGTGCACACACTGAAAACTGTATTTTAGGTCATCTGGCAATAATCTCTTCCAGCATCCAACTGTGGCGCAGTGGATTAAGAGTAACTCAAAGCCCTGTGGATTTTCAGACACTCCTTTGGAAAGGGGACACTTGTCTTCACTTCCCTGCAACACTCTCCATTTCTTTATTTATTTATAAAATGGACAAAGGGTCAAAGTCATTACCTGAAAAAAAAAAAAGGGCTTTCTTCACTGTTTGGTGATCAAGGGATCTCTTAGAAAGCAGGGGAACAGCAATTTAACTCCACTCAGACAAAGGAGGGAGCTGTTTTTCTCATTATCTGTTGAGAACCTCCATGGCCCTCAACTCTTGCGTGAAGTTCAGCTTCTTCTTGCTTTGTATCTTCCTAGAAGTGTCCCAAATGGAAAGACTTGGTTTTAAACCACAGGACTTGTTTTACTCAATTTCCTTTGTTTTCAACAGGAAAATTTTAAATTATGTCATCAAAAACTTCTTCCAATCAAATCTGATAATCACAGATTCACAGATGGGCAGGAGTTGAAGGGAACCTCTAGAGATCATGCAAACCAACCCCCTGCTGAGCAGGGTCACCCAGACCAGGTTGGACAGGAACATGCCCAAGTGGGATCTGAAAGTCTCCAGAGATGTAGACCCCACCACCTCTCTGGGCAGCCTCTGCCAGGGCTTTGCCACCCTCAAAGTGAAGAAGTTCCTCCTCATGTTTAGATAGAACTTCTTCTGTTCTAGTTTGTGCCTGTTGCCCCTTGTCCTGTGCCTGGGCACCACTGAGAAGAGTCAGGCCTCATCCTCTTGACACCCATCCCTTATTGCTCAGCATCGATGAGATCCCCTCTCAGCTTGCTCTTCTGCAGGCTAAAGACACCAAACTCCCTCAGCCCTTCCTCAACAAAGAGATGCTCCAGTCCCTTCATCATCTTCGTAGCCTCTGCTGTACCCTCTCCTTCCCAGTCCTTCTTGAACTGGGGAGCCCAGAACTGGTCCCAGTGCTCCAGCTGTGGCCTCCCCAGGGCAGAGCACAGAGGGAGGATGATCTCCCTCCACCTGCTGGTCACGCTCTTTTTACTGGCCCCCCAGGAGACCATCGGCCTTCTTGACCACAAGGGCACATTGCTGGCTCATGGGCAACTCAATGTCCACCAGGACTCCCAGGTCCTTCTCCACAGCGTTAATGAGTCAGAAGAAAGGATTAGTTGCACAATTCTGTTTCCACATCCTTGTCTCCACTTACAACTCGCCCAGCAAGAGTCAGGGAAAGTCACCACCTGCCCCATGAGTAGGACACCCTAAAGCAGCTCATGGCACCAACAGTGACCATAACAAGAGCTTTAGCTGGAACCGAAGGCATTCCCTAACGTACATTTTCCCCTCCCAGCTGCTCTTCAGACTTTTGGCAATTCTTCCCCCACCTATTTCCTGTATCTTCCTCTACGGATCGGGTTGATATCATGCTGTTACTCTTCATTTTCCACTAATCACTTCAGAATGAAATTTGTAAAGTGTCCAATTTCCATTTAATTTGGAGAGCTACCTACTTAATGTACCTTTTGTCTACTTGAAGGCATTCACCATCGTTTGCAGGTAAAATAAGAGGAATGCAACAATAGAGATACTGATAAAAACTCTTATTATTATCCAATCATTTCCCAAAGAGACAATTATGATTTGTTAGCACTCTCCATAAAATAATTCAGCACACAAATCTTACTTTACACAAAGATCCCACATAGAAACATATTTATCCTGTTGTCAGCCATTTACCATCCACCACCTAATCCTCTCCAGCACTGATCTTCTGTAACACATGGAAATATTCAAACATGCCTTCTAAAAGGAGGAAAAAACGGCATAAAAAAGAGACAGACTTGGCAATATCATAGAATCATAGAATCATTCAGGTTGGAAGAGACCCCTGGGATCATCAAGTCCAACCATCAGCCCTACTCTACAAGTTCTCCCCTACACCACATCCCTCAACACCACATCCAATCTACTCTGAAACACAGTCAGGGATGGGGACTCCACCACCTCCCTGGGCAGCCCATTCCAGGCTCTGACCACTCTTGCTGGGAAGAATTCTTGCCTCATGTCCAGCCTAACCCTACCCTGCTGCAGCTTGCAGCCATTCCCTCCCCTTCTAGCGCTCATTGCCCGTGAGAAGAGACCAGCACCAACCTCTCTGCAATGCCCTTTCAAGCAGTTGGAGAGAGGGATGAAGTCTCCCCTCAGCCTCCTCTTCCTCCAACTAAACAGTCCCAACTCCCTCAATCGATCCTCATAAGCCTTATTCTCCAGGCCCTTCCCCAGCTCCATGTCCCTCCTCTGCACTCACTCCAGCACCTCCAGGTCTCTCTTGTGCTTAGGTGCCCAGAACTGGACACCAGACTCAAGGGGTGGCCTCACCAGTGCTGAGCACAGGGGGACAATCCCCTCCCTGCTTCTGCTGGTCACACTATTCTTTATGCAAGCCAGGATGCCCTTGGCCTTCTTGGCCACCTGAGCACACTGCTGGCTCATCTTCAGCCCCTTGTCACCCAGCACCCCCAGGTCCTTTTCTGCCAGGCAGCTCCAGCCACACTGCCCCAAGCCTGTAGCCATCCATGGGGTTGGTGTGGCCCAACTTGGGGCCACCCTAGAACGAGGACACACTAAGCCAAGCATTAAATAGATATATATATATGCATGTATATACTCACACACATATATAAACCCATAAAGAGCTGATGAAATCAGTATCTGTAAAAAGAAAATGTTGAAAAAGAGCAGAGAAGGCCCGTTGTTTCTTGGCAGTACATTTGAGAGATGATTTGATATGATCACCTCGAACAGGATTACTTCACGCTTTTTTACATTCCTGAAGATGATGTAATGCATCAACACATTAATTGAAATTTTGGTCACAATTAGCATGTATTAAATTCCTGATTAGTTGTACGCATCTAAAGCACTTTAATTGGTTTGTTTCCATTGATATAATGTAATGTGTTTTAAACTATGTAATTTCGAGGTGTGTATTTAGTTATCATTGATTAGCTAATCAATAGCATTGTCACAAGTGTATGAATGCTGGGTTAATTAGGGCTGAAACTCCCATTTCTCAGGAGATAAGTGAGAGAAGAATTTTCCCTCTGGCCGTGTCAGCACACCATTTGCTTCTTTCATGAAGTCATGCAGATACTACCATGAGTTTGCATTATCTTCCTGTTTTTTTTTTTTACCTGGATATGGTTCCAGATCTATTCCTCTGATTAACTTTAAAACTTATAACTCCAGTGCCCTCTAAGACCTCGTATGAAACGTTTCCAACACATTCCCACATTCCCCATCAGACACTGCAGAGGGGAAACCAGCATCCTCTCTCCTCACAAATTCTTCTGGGTTTTGGGTTCGGTTTGGTTGGGTTTTTTCTTTAGTATTAGTTTGTGAGGTCTTTAGTCAAACATCTGGTGCCTCCCCTCTGGGCTGCAGCGAGGCTGAGGCGGCTGCAGCGCTGGCAGCTCAGCAGAACCAGCCCACGAAGAAACTCGCTTCAGCCAGAAGTATCACTCAGCCCCTGCACTTTTAGATTTTTAGAATATAGAAAAAAAAACATGCAGTATTTTTACAATTCTTTATTTCTTGGATTAGGATTCTCCAAGTGACGCTTCAGATTATTTTTTTTTTAACTACTGGTTTTTTTAATACCTACTCCCTACTTTTATCTGAGTTCATCTTGCCATTTCAAATCTAAAATTCTCCTCCTCCGTGAATTTGTCCTTTTCCATTGAGTACTCTTGCTTTTTCCTCTGATTTCAATGGGCTTGAAATTCTGTTTAACAAGAAGGACAGTTGTTTGAGCCCTAGGCCATTTCAAGCCATTCCTATACACCGGTTTGAAAAGCGATATTACCCTATCTGTGAGAGATATCTCCTTCTAACACAGTGAAATGCAATGTGTTTTGGAGATCATACCACCATATGAGCAAGAACCCATGGATTATGAATTCATGGAGACAAAAGGTTTCTTTCAGAACTGCCCAGTTCACTTTGCAAGCCTCAGGGATAACGGAGAACCAAACCATGCTGCCTTTATTTTCTCTTTTCCCAGGGCTCCCATGCGAGAACCGGTACAGAAGCTACGAGGTACAGCCAACAAACGTACTAGATGTTCCTCAAAACCACCACGGTCAAACTTCAGGCACTGAGTTTAATGCTTTGGCTTCACCATCACATCACAGGGCAAGACAACTGGAAATTGCAAAAATCATTATTAGGCAATGCTGGATATGGTTCCAGTGGGACAACACAAAGCTGCATCAGCTCTTCTGACTACCGAGGGCTTTTGGTGAGTCACCCAGTGAGGCAAGGGCTGAAGTGGTTTTGGTTCCTTCTGGGTCATCAGAAGACTGACATGATTCTTATGAAAGTTCACATCTCCTTCCCTGGCCCAGGGTAGTGCAGCTGAGCCCTGTGCTCAGTCTAGGCTAAGACTTGGAAGGGAATGACCTTATTAATGTTTATAAATCTGGAAGGGGTGAGTGTCAGGAGGATGGAGCCAGGCTCTTCTCAGTGACACCCAATGACAGGACAAGGGGCAATGGATGCAAGCTGGAACAGAGGAGATTCCAGTGAAATATGAGGAAAAACTTCTTTACAGTGAGAGTGACTGAACCCTGGCAGGGGCTGCCCAGGGAGGTGGTGGAGTCTCCTTCTCTGGAGACATCCCAAACCCGCCTGGAGGCGTTCCTGTGTGACCTGCTCTGGGTGTTCCTGCTCCAGCAGGGGGTTGGACTGGAGGAGCTTTCAAGGTCCCTTCCAGTCCCTGAGATTCTGTGATTCTGTGAATTATGCAAACAACTAAGAAAAAAAACCTCATATATTTTCAGCTCTAAAATCCAGACGTACCGAGTGAACCAGAAGCTGCAGGAGGATGGATTACATCTACAGCCACTTGCTTTTGAGCTCTCTTTAATAAGTTCACAGAGAATGACATCTAACCTGGGAGTTTGGTTCAGCAATACACCGGCCCTGCCTCACCTCCCACCCAATACTGCACTTCAGCAGAAGGTATTTATTTATTTCATTGTTTGTTTTGAAGCCCTGATAACTGAGCGAGGCTCCAGAGCCCTTGCACAGAATTACATCATTCATTTCTCGTGGCCCATCTCCCTTCCCCCTCCTCTGTCACTTGATTCTTGACTGAGCTAAAGCACTGAAAAATTAGACTTCATTTCAGTATGCTAATAGCAATCTATCCAAAACAATGTAATCAAGGCCTCGTGTGCTCCTATAATTTCATTCTTGACATAAGTCTGACAGCTATTTATTGTTGGAGGGAACTGTGGGGAGGGGAAGAGAAAAATTCCTGTAATTTCCCCTCCCCCAACAAACACAACAGCTTTGCAGTTTAAAGCAGGATCTTTGTGAAACACACAAAATGGTAATAATCACGGGGTTTACATATGTCTTGTCTTAAGCAATCAAGGCAGAGAGTTAACGGAGAGGCACATTCAGATGCGCCAATTCCCAAACTGGCCACCTCTGATGAGCCAGCTGTGAGCTTCAATTGTCACATTATAATTTAGGCAAGGAGGGGAGGGGGGAGAGAAAGGCATCCAGCTCCACACTGGATGAACATAATTATTCACAGCAGGATGCTGCAGAATTAATTTAGCCAATCAGAATTATAGTGGGGGCTGGGCATCGGCGGCAGCGAACGTGCAAAAGGAGAAAGAAGGGAGAAAGAAAAGCAGGAAAAGGATTAAAGAATAAATAAATAAATAACTAGGCCACTAGCACCTTGCTAATATTCTCATTCTGCATCCCTCAGCCTACTTGGAATACACTGAAGTGAAAACCAAACTGTGACACAGATGGCCCTGGCGCCAACGGGGCTGAGTTGAAGCTGTGGATTGGGTTCATCGGGGAAGAAGGCAACACACCGAGGGGGTTTGTGAAGTATCACATCAAACACTACCTGGCTGTATCACCTGGAAGAATATACCATCAGAGAAAGGTAAATCTGGGAAGAAGGTTTGCAGTTCTGCATCATTCGGGTTTAGCACTTTAGAAATCCTGCCAAAAACTCCACTTAAATGAAAAAGGAGAGGTGTGAAAACAATGCCCAGCCCGGGCTGGGGACTCAAACCACGGCACCCACCTCACCTCACCTCACAATCTAGCACACGTTGTGTAGCGACAACTTTTTCTGGTGCCAGTTAAAAGGAGCTGAGGAGGAGAGCGAGGAGCTGGAGCTCTGCCACCAGAGGTGGGGCATTTTGGACTCAGAAACAAGGATTTTGTTTAATGATGCCATTAAACTGGTCACCAGCAAACACTGGACGGCATCGATCATGCCTCAGCTTCAGCACAAACCCTATTGAGATGATGGGAGGTTGACCACTCTCAGACAGCTTCCAGTTTTTTTGTGAATTTTGAAGGCAGCATTTCATCAGTTTAGAATTTACAGATGTTTTTTTGCAGAACTTCAACGATTTCTTTTTGGTAGCAAAGAAAGTGGGGCAGTGTGGCTGGTGTTGCCTGGCAGAAAAGGCCCTGGGGGTGCTGGTCAACAGGCAGCTGAAGATGAGCCAGCAGTGTGCCCAGGTGGCCAAGAAGGCCAAGGGCATCCTGGCTTGCATAAAGAATAGTGTGACCAGCAGAAGTAGAGAGGGGATTGTCCCCCTGTGCTCAGCACTGGTGAGGCCACCCCTTGAGTCTTGTGTCCAGTTCTGGGCACCTCAGCACAAGAGAGATTTGGAGGGGCTGGAGCGAGTGCAGAGGAGGGACACGGAGCTGGGGAAGGGCCTGGAGAATAAGGTTTATGAGGAGCCATTGAGGGAGTTGGGATTGTTTAGTTTGAGGAAGAGGAGGCTGAGGGGAGACCTCATCCCTCTCTACAACTGCTTGAAAGGGCATTGCAGAGAGGTTGGTGCTGGTCTCTTCTCACGGGCAATGAGCGATAGAAGGAGAGGGAATGGCTGCCAGCTGCAGCAGGGTAGGGTTAGGCTGGACATGAGGAAAAAGCTTTTCCCAGAGAGAGTGGTCAGTCAGTGGAATCAGCTGCCCAGGGAGGGGGTGGAGTCCCCATCCCTGACTGTGTTTCAGAGTAGATTGGATGTGGTGTTGAGGGATCTGGTGTAGGGGAGAACTTGTAGAGTGGGGCTGATGGTTGGACTTGATGATCCCAAGGGTCTCTTCCAACCTGAATGATTCTATGATTCTATGAAAAGATATATTAAAATACTGCCCAGAGAAGCTGTGGCTGCCCCATCCCTGGAGGGGTTCAAGACCAGGTTGGATGGGGCTTGGAGCATCCTGCTCTGGTGGGAGGTGTCCCTGCCCAGGGCAGGGGGGTGGAATTGCATGATCTTTAAGGTCCCTTCCAACTCTAACCATCCTATTCTATTCTAAATCAAGCAGAAATGCCTATGTCTGTAACTTTAAGCTGGTAGTGTCCAGGCAACCACTTCAGCCCAGCTCTTCAGGTCACCGTGAGTGTAAATTTGGAGAGAAAGAATTCTTCTTCCTATTTCTATTCACCTTCCAGAGAGCGGAGAAGGACAAGGACCAGCGAAGTCACGCTCTTTGACCCCAGCATCCTCCCTTTAGCTGAAGCAAAGGATAATAGAACCTCCGGTGCCTCAGCCCTTTTGTCCCCTCTCCAGCCAAGCCCCCCTTTGCAGGGACAGCCGTAAAACTCAAGGGAAGATTGAAAAGATACAGAATATTTACTGCACTATCTAGACTTCGAGTGTAGAACCCTCCCTCCATAAATACAAATATCTCTCTCTTTTCATCGTACAGGGGGAAAAGTTCTTGAGTTTAGATGACATTACCCTTTAATTCCACCTTACAAGATGCTCAAAGTAGCAATACATAGAAAATGTATCTCCAGAGTACTCAAATCATTTCCACTTACATGAAAAAATAAGACTATTAAACTGCAAGACAGAAACCTGCCTTTTTGTTTTGTTTTCTCCCTTTTCCTGGAGTCGTGCAAACACGACAAATGGAACCAAAGCAGAATCCTTGAGTTCCTGTAAAAGTTAACTTAAAGCTTCTGCCCTCTGCCCCTGGTAACGGTGAGCAAAAGGAGAGGCAGGTTGGTGGGGTTTTATTTCTGGCCATAACGTTTGATGTACACCACTGTCAGCCAGAGCCAGGATCTCATCTGTGAGGATATAAGGCCTTGTGGTAAAAATGGTATAACTCCAAATCCTGATTAACAATCACTGCAACAGTAAAATTGGTTCCCATAGCAACAAGACCGAAGTTGTACAACAAATGGCAATGCCACATCAGATAAATCACTGCACAAAATGTCCCTTTTTGGAAACCATTTGGCTTTCTGGGACCTTCATCGGTAAGGACTCACAAATGTTACCTTCAGCCTCCCCATCCTCACTGCTCCTCCTCTCAATTCCACCATCACTTTGTTCTTCTAACAGCCAAGGTAAAACAAATAAAATCAAAGCAAGAAGGAGACAATACGGTGTTTAACAGCCAAAAGCTCATTCCAGATCCTGGCAGTTTAAAAAATGCATATTCCTATATATTTTATAAATTTTTTTTTCTCTTTTCATTTGCTCTGTGTTTATTTTCTGGTATTTCCATAACTTCAGCTCCCAAAAGCAAATATTAATTTTAGATATTTTGCATTTGTAAAACATCTGACTGCAGTCACCCTCTCTGTGTGCACAGCTCATGGAGAAAATGGCACTTAGACACGGAATTAGAAATCACATATTAATCACTAACAAAAGGTACCAAACCTGTTCCAAACTGCATTAAAATTGACCCTTGACTTAAAAGACCTACATAGCCCGGGCACAGTTTGATTTGGTGAAGCTGTTATTATAAAAGTGCTTGAAGAAGTTGCATATTTATCAGTGTTTTAGAGAATCAGCCACCTGCTGTGATGACCAGGGCTATCAAAACCCAGGGGGAGGCAGACAGCTACAGTGGAAAGGCAGTGAGATGGACAGACAGACAGACAAACAGAGGCAGAGCCCTGACTAGAGTACCAAAATGGTTAGGAGTCTGGAACACGGGACAGATGAGGGGATGCTGAAAGAATTGGGGTTGCAGGACATGGAGAGGAGAAGGCTGAGCCAACCTTGCTGCCCACCCAACTGGAGGGTGCAGGGAAGGTGAAACCAGACTCTTCTTGCAGGTGTTAACTAAAATGGCAAGAGGCAACACACAGAAGCTGAAATACAGGAGACTCCAACTTAAGCTAGGGCTACAGAGATGATGAAGGGAGTGGAGCATCTCCCATAGGAGGAAAGACTGAGGGAGCTGGGTCTGGAGGAGACTGAGGNATCCAGTCTATCCCAGTCCCTCTGTAGAGCATCCCTGCCCTCAAGCAGATCAACACTCCCACCCAACTCGATGTCATCTGCAAACTCACTGACAGTGTTTTCTATTTCTAAATCCAAGAAGCTTTAAGACACATCAACAGATCTCGAGCAGACCCACGTAGGTATGACATGAATTCAAGAATTCAGCAGAAAATGATGCTGGTGAAGAGCAAAAATAGGAGTTTGACAGAATTCTAGCTATGAGCTGGCATCAATAAATAAGCTGGCAGGCAAACAACTTTCATTCAGCCTCTTAAGACAGGAAGACTTCAGTTTGCTTTGTCCAGCTATTATCAGCCAAATAGGTAAGAGAGAAAAGAAAGGCAAAAGCTTTGGATGGAGCTTAGAAAAGAAGAATCTATATTGTATCCTGATCTGAAAAGCAGCATCTTGATCTGAGCTTCAAATGCTCTTCATATTTCTGTGCAGGAGTACTGTTAATACAGAACAAATCCCTCCAAAAACCCAGAACAGATATATATATATTTAGGTAATATTTCCAGTGGGGCTATTTTGGGAATTAGAATATTTTAACCAAGAGTCTGATCGAGTCGACAGGTTAGAGAATGAAGGTGAGCAGAAAACACTCTTCAATTTCTCCTTCATGATAATACCATAACTCCAGTGAATAGTGACAACTCAGGAAGTAATTCAGATAAACATGAGCACAGAATTAACCAAAATAATTCATGATGGTTAAAGTAATCTGTGAGAATTATCAGATTTAAACTATACTTCATACTGATGACTATGTGAAAGCACCTGAGGTTTTGGTCCATGACACAAACTGGACTTGTCAAAGCTCAAGGAATCATAATTATGTCCTGGTTTTTTGTTTCATTGAATACAATACTCATATTAAAAGGAATTTTTTTATCTCTGGTGACAACAAATTAGTTCAATCAAGGTCTCTATCACAAAAAACCCACAACATTTATGAGCATCACCCTCTACATGGGGGCCTTTTTTAAACATACTCTATTAAATGGTCTTTCCTTGTCACAGCAGGAGCAATATGAAGGCATCTCCATAGCATCTCTCATGTCCACCATCTCTGCTCCTCTACTGAGATCTAATTACAGAAGAGGATCTTATGAGTTAATCACTGTCATTAACCAAAATATGTCTTTCAAAGTCCATACTCTACAAGGCTGGCTGAAGAATTGACCTGTTTGGGGGTTTTGCAGTTGGGATGAGGGTTAATCAGGTAACAGTTTTCCAGTAATAAGTTTCTAAGCTAAGAATAAAATGATGTACATCAGTGCAGCTCCATGAAGTTAAACGTGGCTCCTCTGGTCACACCAGTTGAAGGTCCCCATCACCTGTCCTTTCCCACCATCACATCATGACAAAATCTAAGTCTGAAAACCATGATTTGCACCGCAATATTATTTATATATATATATATATACACACACACACACACACTCACATACACATATATTTCTATATAAAATTAGCATTTTGCTCTTTTCAGGCATAGGTCTTCAAAATCAGAGCCAACTCTACTCTCCCTCCCTTTCATCTCCACCCCAGGTAGAAGTTTTGCTCCTTTTTCTCTGACATATTTCTTCGAGAGAACCTTTCTCTCTTCCCAGCTACAATTGTAAAGCAAAGCCATGTTGTTCCCATTCATAACTGTCTCCCAGCTCCACACACAGTACTTTCCCCTTCCACACAAAACACAGCTGAGGTCACTGTAGTTACTCATGACTGAATTCTTCTGTTAGGTCCTGCTACAGACACCAAGATAAAACTTGCTGTATTTAATGCTTTCAAATGAATTGTGTGACCTCCTGAAACTTCTAACCAGCAGCTGCTGTAATACTGCAGCTCTGATTGATGCACTGGCACTGTGCATTTCTACACACCTTCTGGCTATTTCCACCTGTGTATTTCTATTTTATGCAGGATTTTACACTCAGAGCATCCCAATACTCCCTTTTTTTTCTCCAAATTCTTTTGCAAAAGAGACTTTTCACAAGGGCATGTAGCAACAGGACAAGGGGTAATGGCTTCAAACTGAAAGAGGGGAGATGGAGATGAGATGCGGGGGAAGAACCTCTTTGGGGTGAAGGTGGTGAGAGCCTGGCCCAGGTTGCCCAGAGAAGCTGTGGCTGCCCCATCCCTGGAGGGGCTCAAGGCCAGGTTGGAGGGAGCTTGGAGCAACCTGCTCTGGTGGGAGGTGTCCCTGCCCAGGGCAGGGGGTGGCACTGGAGGATCTTTAAGGTCCCTTTCAACCCGAACCACTCCATGATTCTATGAAAATGGTAAGGAAAGGCAAAGGAGAGAATATTCTTATTGACTTCTGCTGTGAAAAAAACAACCCTGCAAATAGCTTTTGAATGCTTTACTCCAGCATAAATCTAATTAAAGTTATTCAGAAGATGATGCTACAACATTAAAAAGTGAAAATCAGACTTGCAGAAAGCAATGAAGTGATAGCAATCTACATCCCAAATATTTTTTATTAAATCATTACTCTGAATACAATTCCAAGTACTTCACGTAGATTTATAACAACCACATCAGTGCATAGTTATTTGCTCCTCTTCTCTGGGACAGAACTTAAAATCTGAACCTTAAAAGATCCCCTTATTGTGACTTTACAGGTGCTCTTTTTGTAAAACTCATAAATTCAGTAAATCATCCATTCAGCTATTTACCTATTGCAATTAACTCAATTTCAGTCCTCAAACCCTCAAATCCCCAAAACCTCCAACTGGTTTAAAATGTCAATCAAGGCATTAAAAGGAATCTAAGGTTTCCAAGCCCCATCCTGCTCCCACTAGAATTAAAATGAAATTGCACCTTGACTGTGTTGAAGTGAGATTCAATTTTAAAACACTTCCCAGCAAAAAAAAAACCAACTATCTCTCTGCACAACTCAGCACACGAGAACAAATGTTAAATACTGTGAAAGGAGACCATTTCTTTCTCTAAAAGGATTTTTTTTACACAACCAACTTATAAATAATATTGTAAATATAGCAGAGTGATTATTTACCACCTATATGGCAGACTAACATTCTTCCCATCTTTAGGATGCAATCATACTGCTCTCAGTAATTACCTAGGCAAAGTGTACACAGCATGGCAAAGAAACACAGAATTCACACACATCCTATTTCTCCACAAAATATAGTATTTCTCCATAATTACACTGGGTCAAATTTAGAGGAGGATGTGCTCAGTAACACAAAGATGCTCCAGAAAAGCAGATGCAACCGACAAAATCACAGAAACACAGAGTGTCAGGGATTGGAAAGGACCTTGCATATTATATCTATATCTATATATTTATATCTATATTTATATCAAACCAAACTGCAAATATCAGTCTCTTTTTAGCAGAAGGAAGAAGTTAACCTTCATGCCACAAATATTAAATCTTGTTATGTACAGCTGCACCTTGCTGGAACACTTCACCTGGGCTTTAAGGCTGCAGGCTGTCAAAAAGTCACAGCTGATAAAATGAAGAGTCAAATCAGATCCTTGGTCCTGGAATTTACACTCAGAATTGGTTTTTTTAAGTCATAACCGAAGACAGGATTATTTATTATGTCACATGGAAGAGAGACAGACCTTAACTTTGGGGGGGGGGGGTCTTTTTTATCCTGTGGGTGTAAATTTTTTAGTGGAGACAGGACAAGAGGTATGAGGTAATGGTCTTAAACTAAAAAAGCACAGGTCCAGACTAGATATAAGGAAGAAATTGTTTACACTGAGGGTGGGGAAACCCTGGCCCAGGTTGCCCAGAGGGTGGATGCCCCATCCCTGGGATCATTCCAGGTGAGGTCGGACAGGGCTCTGAGCAACCTGGTCTAGTTGAAGATGTCTCTGTTCCTGGAAGGGGAGGTTGGGCTAGATGGATTTTGAAGGTGCCTTCCAACCCAAACCATTCTGTGACTCTATGAACTGTGTTGCAAAACACTGTTTTGCTGTTGGTTTTATGAACTGCTTTGCTGATCCAATCCTTCCTTTCTCCCTCCTGTAGGAATCCTAACCTTAATCACAGAATCATAAAATTGTAGAATGGCTTGGGTTGGAAGAGACCTTAAAGATCATCCAGTCCAACCCCCACTGCCCTGGGCAGGGACACCTCCCACCACACCAGGTTGCTCCAAGCCCCCTCCAACTTGGCCTTGACCCCCTCCAGGGATGGGGCAGCCACAGCTTCTTGGGGCAACCTGGGCCAGGCTCTCACCACCCTCACACTGAAGGTGGTGAGAACCCCTCCTAAAATCTCTTCTAAATCTCTCCTTTCTGTTTGAAACCATCACAGCTTGCTTACAGCTCCACCCCCTGACCAAGAGTCCCTTTCCACCTCTCCTGAGATGGGGAGGGATTCTTTAGGGAACACATCATCCACTGAAACACAAATGTCAGCACACAACCACAGAATGCCACGGGGTTGGAAGGGACCTCTGGAGATCATCTAGTCCAACCCTCTGCCAAAGCAGGTCCTCCTACAGCAGGTTGCAGAGGAACATGTAGAGGTTTGAATGTCTCCAGAGAAGGAGGGAGAGACGAGACACAATCCAGCCACTACAGCCATACGGTACAATTTTTACAAACAAAAGCCAAAACTATTTTTAATATTAATGTCATTTCCCAGAGCTGGCATACCTGCAGTGGGAAATGGCAGTTCCCTTTGCAGGGGCAATAGGAGTTCTATGGACCTCTTCTAACACTGCTATTGTCATGTTGATACTTGGTACTCCAGGAGCCAGGAGAAGAAACCTTAGGCAGGGTTTCTGCACACCCACAATAAAGTCTCCTCCTGCTCAGAGGGTCTTTGGAAGGCTCTTTTGTTACTGCAGAAAGAATCTGACAGTGTTGATAACGACACAACCCTGTATCTTGCAGCGCCTTTGAAAGCTCAAAAAGAACCTGTCAGTTCAAAAAGTAACAGAGAAAATCTTCTTCTGACTTTAACTCACGGCAAGAAAGCAGCACACCCAGGAAAATAGAGGGAAATGCCTTGAAAAGCCTTTGAAGAAACAAAGAACTAGCAATAACAACAAAAAAGAAACAAAATTCTGGCTGCTTTTTAGGTGACATACACAGAATCCAGCAGTGCAGAAGTCAAAATGTTAAAACTTGTGCTGGTGCCACAGAGAACCCCGAGGGAGCTCACATTAGCACAACAAAAGTTGGCATACATAAGCTTTGAGGAAATGAATATGCACTCTTCCACACCGAATATGAAGTTACAAAAGGTGCCAGAACTGCTGGGGAGACTGTTCTGAGGATGCCTTTAATGGAGCAGAGAAAAAAAAAACTTATTTCCTACCATTTTCTAGCCTCTTCACGTGAGAGAAAATGGCGTGGGACAAAGGACAACAGTGAAGCTCCCTCGTTGGCAGAAGATCTTCTGCAGGTCTCCAAGCCGGGTACCAGTCACCAACGAGGCAGTCCCAAAATCATCGTGGAGATAGAATCATAGAATCATAGAATCATTTAGGTTGGAAGAGACCCCTGGGATCATCAAGTCCAACCATCAGCCCTACTCTACAANTTTATGCAAGCCAGGATGCCATTGGCCTTCTTGGCCACCTGGGCACACTGCTGGCTCATCTTCAGCCTCCTGTCGACCAGCACCCCCAAAAATACCAAAATTTTTGCATACCAAAAACCCCACTATAAGGAATATTTAGGAATAATTTAGATAACCCAGTGCTGTTTTCAACACTTGCCTAGCAATAACCTATGTTATTAATAACCCAGTACATCTCTGCCTGGTGTGGCTCAAGATCTCCAATGGTGTAATTAAATCACACCTATCTCGTTTCCACACCTGCCAAGAGAAAAAGATCCCAAGTTGAGGATAGCAGGGAAAGAATCCTGGGAACACAGAGCTGTGCTGAACTCCTCACTTAACTCAAAGCTTTTACAAGGTTTCAAGGCAAAGCACTAAAATGTGGTGTTTTAAAAACGGAATATTTTTGGTGTTTTGGTATTTTTGCCTCCAGCAAGGAGTTCTCAGGATGGCAGTCACCATGGAAGAGAAGAAACTCCTCAGGAAACTTTCTAATTTATATTGAATGTGACATTTGTGGCATGAAATAATCATGTAGCAGCTTGAGTCAAGTGCCCAAGTCCTGCTCCTCCTCATCCCCACACCAGGTGAGCTTGAAGGCATTGAGACCTTGAAAGCCACATCACTAGAGTCTCCTAAAAGTGCAGTTTTCCCAAGTATTAGAAGAGGAATTAATCCTGTGTCTGTCATTCAGGGAGCTGGGGGTGTTCAGTCTGGAGAAAAGGAGGTTGAGGGGAGACCTTCTCCCTCTCTCCAACTCCCTGAAAGGAGGGTGTAGAGAGGTGGGGGTCGGTCTCTTCTCCCAAGTAACAGGCGATGGGACAAGAGGAAATAAGTTTCAAGTTGCACCAGGGGAGGTTTAGATTGGATACTGGGAAAAATTTCTTCATGGAAAGGATTGTCAAGCCTTGGAACAACTGCCCAGGGCAGTGGTGGAGTCACCATCCACCACTGGAGGGATTTAAAAGCTGGGCAGATGTGGTACTGAGGGACACGGGGTAGCAGTGGTTTTGTCAGTGTTGGGTTGATGGTTGAACTCCATGACCTGAAGGGTCCCTTCCAACCAAACCAATTCTATGATTCAAGCCAGGAAACATACTCAGCAGCTCCTTATTCTGCTTCTGAGAGAGGGAGAAGATGTTTCAAGATGTCAGGAGGAGAAAAGAAGACACCTTGACTCAAAAATGCCAGACAGGCTCTCTGGGGTGGGCATTTGTACAATACTAAGGAAGCTTCCAATGCCAGACTCAGAAAAGTAATGTTTTGAGGCACAGAGAATCATAGAATCATTCAGGTTGGAGAAGACCCTTGGGATCATCAAGTCCAACCATCAGCCCTACTCTACAAAGTTCTCCCCTGCACCAGATCCCTGACTCCCTCCATGAACCATGACTCCCTCCAACCACCCCATTCCTTCTTCAAAGTTGTCTACAAGACTGGAGACAATTAAGGAGGATTGTCATTGTGTCCTCAGAAAACTACATAGAGATTACTGCTCCAAGTATTAGGAACAAGATGCAGAATACAAACATAAAAGGCAACACCATGGACTCAAGTCTACTTTTAAATGTGCAATCACATTTTAAAACCACCCACTTTACAGCAAATGCAGAAATATACAAAGTAATCAATTTTATCAGGTAGGTGGCCACGTAGCAGTGTGCATCCTAGGGATGGTTTTCAAATTAACTTGTCATTTTTTTCAATTACAAACACTAGTTTATACCATAATTTAGTATACCATGAATAGTGTATCTAAATAAATGTTCACTTGCTGTCTAAATATGAAAATGATGCTTTTCCTATCACAGAAAACTAATTATTGTAGCTTTGCATATCGATTTTTTTCAAGCTCACATTATGAATTATTCAGGATGTTGAGTTAATACAGTTATTTTAATGATAATATCTCATCAGAAAAGTTTTTTTTAAAAAAAGAATTAAACACACCTTTCAACAAAAGAAACAAAGACCAGCAAGTGAAAAACATTCTTTCAGTAATGTTCGAGAGATTAAAATTACAGGCAAATACAAACTCGGTCTCTTCAAAACCAGGCAGATATTTGGGTTCAGGGTGATCCTTCCAGAACACTGAAATGGAAGTGCAAAAGCTGTGCTAAGCCAGAACAAATGCAGACTGCATTTAAGCAGAAAAGAAGCCCATAGAATCATAGAATGGTTAGAGTTGGAAAGAACCTTGAAGACCATCCAGAGCCATCCACTGGTTCCCTGGCAGGGACACCTCCCACCACACCAGGTGGCTCCAAGGCCTCCAACCTGGCCTTCAACCCCTCCAGGGATGGGGCAGCCACAGCTTCTCAGGGCAACCTGGGCCAGGCTCTCACCACCCTCAC
>VZTM01013994.1:72121-124494 GCA_013400555.1 Jacana jacana | reverse complement strand
CCTCTCTACTTCTGCTGGTCATACTATTTTTTATACAAGCCAGGATGCCCTTGGCCTTCTTGGCCACCTGGGCACACTGCTGGCTCATCTTCAGCCCCTTGTCACCCAGCACCCCCAGGTCCTTTTCTGCCAGGCAGCTCCAGCCACACTGCCCCAAGCCTGTAGCCATCCATGGGGTTGGTGTGGCCCAAGGGCAGGACCTGGCACTTGGCCTCGTTGAAGGCCATGCCATTAACGTTGGCCCATCCATCCAGTTTATCCAAGTCCCTCTGTAAGGGGACAAACCCTTCCCTCTCCTCCTAGGGCTCCCCTCCCTTCTCCAGAGTCCCTCCCCAGCTTTCCTGGAGCTCCTGGAGGGACTGAAAGTGGCTCTACAGTCTTTGTGGAGCCTTCTCTTCTCCAGGCTAAACAACCCCAACTCTCTCAGCTTGTCTTCATAGGAGAAGTGCTCTAGCTGTCAGATCATCTCCGTGGCCCGCTCCAACAAGTCCATGTCCTTCTTGTGCTGAGGATTCCAAAGCTAGACACAGTACTTCAGATGGGGTCTCCGCAGAATGGAGCAGAGGGGCAAAATTTTCCCCCCTCACCCTGCTGGTCATGCTTCTGGGGATGCAACCCACGATGTGAGGAACTTTCTGGGCTGCCAGCACACGTTGCTGCCTCGTATTGAGCTTCTCATCCACCAACACCCCCACATCCTTCTCCTCAGGGCTGTTATGCCATCCTTCCTTCAGATGCGCTTGAGGCTGGCCAGCTGATTCACAAGTCACTCTCAAGGGGCAGACATGTGGCACAGTGACAAAGGCTTTGGTCAGTTATCATCCAGAGCTACAGGCCACAAGTTTTAGTGGTTTTTTCCCCTTGGGTAGAAGCAGATGAAGCAAAAAATAAGAGAGAAACATATGTCCAAAATGCTCCAGATATTTATTGTCTTTTCCAGAGTCTACTCAGTCTTCAACCAGCAAAGGCACTGCAGGATAAATTACCAGTTTTGAGGACATTTTTACAAAATGATCCTCCATGTGGCTCCAGTGACCAGTGAGAGAACGTTACTGGTTCCCCGCTAAGAGAAGGAGAGGGTGGGACGGTCACACACCCTCTCTACTCCCCTGCAGCAGCGGTTTAAGGCAGCTTTCTGTAAGCAAACTGCCTAGTGGGGTTCTTTTTCTCTTAATAAAAAGCTTTTTCCCTCTGTTTTTCCTGCAGTTGAACATCTATAAAGGATCAAGATGGGAGGATAGCGGATTGTGCATTATCTCCCGTGTCATTATATGGGATCTGTCTATCAAAGTCCTTCCTCACCTCTCCCTTGTCACAGTTCATTATAAGGACCCATTCTTTTATGACTAAACGATAGAGTAATATTAATCCTTACCAAATGGAAAAAAGGAGATACAGTAGCAGGAATTTAATAATAAAAAAAAAAGCTTTTATTCACCAAGGCATTTTTCTGAGAATAGAAAATGGAAAAGCTCATCTCAGGCTCTCTATGAATGGAAGCGTATTTTCCTGAATGAGTTAAAATTTTATCTTCAGCCCACAGTTGTACGATTCCTAAAGGCTAGACAGTCAACTCTTTTTTCAAGAAAAAGCCAGATATTAAGATAAACACAATCCACATTGGAAATTATTTAATATTGTAAGTTATAGTTTAATTGTTATTCTATTAGGAGGGACCATCTGGGTCACTGAGTCCAAGCCCAAGCTCCCAGAGATACAGCAGGCATTTCACTTGTACAACTTTTAAGGGATTTTGCTTTATTGCTGCTACTGGAACACACTAAGTCCAGAACTTGCTGTTTGTAATTTTTAGAAAGACTCTTCTAATGTTCAGGTAATCTTATTCTTGGTCACATTATGCCATGGACTGTGCCTGTATTCTTGGATCAAGCACTTCTCCATCATGTAGGCAGTCCTGTCCCCATGTTCAATGTACTGAGGATTGATCCGAGATTGAAGCAAGGATTTGAACAGAAGACCAGGTTCAAATGAACTTCTGGGGCACTGCCAGAGATCTTCAAAAGACAAATCAAAGATTCAAAACACACCTGACAAATCACTGACATGAGCGGAGCATCATTTACCCCACAGTAGAGTGCTATTAGAAGGCTTGTCTAACGTGCCCGTGTAATATCACAGAATCACAGAATCCCAGAATCTCAGGGATGGGAAGGGACCTTGAAAGCTCATCTAGTCCAATCCCCTGCTGGAGCAGGAACACCCAGAGCAGGTCACACAGGAACGCCTCCAGGCGGGTTTGGGATGTCTCCAGAGAAGGAGACTCCACAACCTCCCTGGGCAGCCCCTGCCAGGGTTCAGTCAGTCTCACCGTGAAGAAGTTTTTCCTCATATTTAAGTGGAACCTCCTCTGTTCCAGCTTGCACCCATTGCCCCTTGTCCTGTCATTGGGTGTCACTGAGAAGAGCCTGGCTCCATCCTCCTGACACTCACCCTTTACAGATTTATAAACATTAATAAGGTCAGCCCTCAGTCTCCTCTTCTCCAAGCTCAAGAGACCCAGCTCCCTCAGCCTTTCCTCCTCTGGGAGATGCTCCACTCCCTTCATCACCTGGGTAGCCCTGCCCTGGACTCTCCCCAGCAGTTCCCTGTCCTTCTGGAACTGAGGGTCCCAGAACTGGACACCATATTCCAGATGGGGTCTCACCAGGGCAGAGTAGTCCCTCCTCTGTACTCGCTCCAGCCCCTCGATATCTCTCTTGTTTTGAGGTGCCCAGAACTGGACACCAGACTCAAGGGGTGGCCTCACCAGTGCTGAGCACAGGGGGACAATCACCTCCCTACTTCTGCTGCTAATATTTAACTTTGAAAAAATCTAAAAAAAAATAAAACTACAGACACCCAATATCCCTTGTAATATTGTCTCTCAAATATTCTTTGTGCCTCTTCTTGGCTAATTACTGAATAATTCATGTGGACCTGCAGTGGCATCATCCCAGGGCTTTGCTTATAGCCAGCAGAGCGAGGTTACAGCTGAGCCCGTTCCCCTCCACGCTCCATAACCAGCTCTGGGAGTCAATCCCTTCTTCATGTCCCGCCTGTCACATTTTCATGAAGCAGCATAAATGATGATGGCACATGTTTTGTGGGTTAAATTTTCTCGTTTGCTTTTAACAGCATTAAATCTGATGTAAAGCAACTTTGTAGAAAGAACCTCCTGGAGTTGAGCATTCATTAGCATGCCAAAGGAACTTGTTCCAGCAAAGATGATTACGCAAATACCCCTGTGAGAAGGGGAAAGTTCTTTGAAATGTCTCTCATGGTTCAAGACAGCATCTTACAAAGTGTAGAAGGATTTCTGAACTGCCCAGATATGCAGAAGGAATAGATTCTCACACAGTGTGGCCCAATTTTAACTGTGTTACTTGCTACACTCGCCTAAAAAAATTTTGGGAAACTGGAATTTTCTACTGGTACAGAGAAAATCAGTGTAGAAACTGAAAATAACGACAAAGTGACGTTCCATGAATTAAAAACAAATTGTTCTCTGAATGCATAAGTAGGCTATGTGCCTCTATTTAAAAATAAAAAGTGCAAAACAACACCAAAAAGCCACTCAAACCAAGCATGTCATGAAATGCTATTTCGCTGACAGGTCAAGACAATGTCACTAGAATCCAAGTTTATCAACCATAGTTTTTCACCTATCCTCATCTACTGAAAGCTCACAGTAACCACAGACACCAAATGAAAAGGTTACATCTTCTTCCTTCTGCTTCCTTTCAAACATGAGATGAACTTCGTTTTCATATCACAGAATCATAGAATCATTCAGGTTGGAAGAGACCCTTGGGATCATCAAGTCCAACTATCAGCCCTACTCTACAAGTTCTCCCCTACACCAGATCCCTCAACACCACATCCAATCTACTCTGAAACACAGTCAGAGATGGGGACTCCACCACCTCCCTGGGCAGCCCATTCCACTGACTGACCACTCTCTCTGGGAAAAAGCTTTTCCTCATGTCCAGCCTAACCCTACCCTGCTGCAGCTTGCAGCCATTCCCTCTCCTTCTATCGCTCATTGCCCGTGAGAAGAGACCAGCACCACCCTCTCTGCAATGCCCTTTCAAGCAGTTGGAGAGAGGGATGAGGTAGAGAGACCTGGAGGTGATAGACCCCAGCACCGAGGGAGTGCATCCTGTATCAATACTTCATTAAAGTAGTTTAGTTCATTCCAAACTTGTACATCTCTTTATTCTCTTCCTTCTTTTCCAGGGGAGGAAGGGCCATCTGTCAGTCTGGTTTGGGTAATTTTGGCTGAAACCACGACAGAGTCTTTATTCTTGGAGTCTGTTCCACCCTCTACAAGGCTGGGATGAGCCAACAGCACGGATGACCTGCTATTATGCAATTAAAAATTGTGTTTAAACTCAACCTTCTTAGCAAAATTCACCATTTCCTCCTGCACAGCTGGACTGCAGGGAGCTTAAATACCTTGGCTATTTCTCCCCTACAAAGT
This sequence comes from Jacana jacana, assembly GCA_013400555.1. NCBI lineage: Eukaryota > Metazoa > Chordata > Aves > Charadriiformes > Jacanidae > Jacana > Jacana jacana. The sequence continues at coordinate 120,014 of VZTM01013994.1, read as the reverse complement.
ATTGATAAAATACATAAAGTAGTTAGGGGTGAAGACTTATTTAGCTTTGGCTGCATCTTTTCCAATTACTGAGAGCTTGAAATTCATAAATAAGTAGGGAAAAGTAGATTTCTCAATACTTAACCATTTTTTTTTTCAAATTCTCTTATGTTCTGTTGCTAGGAGACTACAATCCCAAAGTATCAACAATGAAGAGAACATTATATTAAATTTATCTTCATTTTATTAAAGAATAATCAAAACAACTTGTACCTTAAAAACATTGTCAACCAAAAATCTTTGAACTCAGAAAAATTCCAACACAATAACTCAGTGTGTTCAAGGCTTGGTAACTACTTCTGTGATGTGTGTTATACAGCTCAGCAGTATATCAAAACCAGTCCAGCATAGTTACCATACAAAAATATAATAAAAGGGAGAATAAAAATGGGTGAGAGTTTTATATCACCCTTGATCAAATAAAGCTTCTGCTTCTGCCCATAGAGGGGGACTGAGTCAGATGATCCTTGTGTTAAATTATCACACAATCAGACAGGGATCCACGAAGGTTACAGGATCCTGAAGATGAGATGTAAGAACATTTTAAAATGGGCAGCAGTCAGAAGTGTCCCCCTCCATCCATAAGGACCCGGGAAACCAAGCTCCTAAAAAATCCCAACAAGGAGGATGCAACAGGAGCTTTGGAAAAAGACAATGCAGCGTTCTAGATCATAAAAGAGAGAACCATATAAAATGCTCCCCTGGATATGATCCAGTACTGACATTAGGTTTGCAAGCAACATCAAATGCTTCACACCATTCTTTATTTGTCGGGTGGATTAATGTCTGAAAGCCTCATTTTTAATAACACTACATAATACTAGACTTTGCTTCTTCAGTATAACTGCACAGAAAAACTGCAAGCTATAAAACTGTATATAGCTGTATTAAAATTATGCATGCAGCTACAGTATTAAAACTACAATATTTTTAACATACTGAGAAAGCCACAATTTCTGAATAGTCAGCTTCTGCAGCTAAACATCACCCAAAATGCACAGGTATTATTTGTAAAAGGTAAACAGAACCATGAGAAGGATTACAGGTATCAGAAAAAACAGAAGAAAGTAAAAATAAGAGAACTGATGCTTCATTTGATGATAAGGCTGTGAAGATTTTTTTTCATTCAGCCTAGAAGTTTCTCTTTCTTCTAGTAAGCAGTCTTTGATCCAACTGAAAAGACTAAAAGCAGGGACGTGGTGGTGGTTAAATTTCTTCCCATGTTTTTTTCCAGCAGCAAGAACTAGTGTGGACGTGTGGCAAAATCACACTCTGTACATACAAATCTCAGCTATCCAAATAAAACCCGAGAAACACCACGAGAGTTCAGTGTGCTTGCCACTCAGACTGAAAACCAAAGGCAGTTAACACCAAGTACGAACACAAGCCCCAAATAACCTGGGGAATTTCAACTTGCTATTTTCTAGCCCCTGCAGGAAGCTAGTAGCCATATTTGCAATGCAGAAGCACTCACTCATCCTTCAGAAATATCTACCCTCAATAAGAAGACCCAGAGATTTTAGTTGCTTGCTGATTTGGTCTCCAAAGACCTTCAGAGGTGACAACACGGTCCCTGAGGCACCCCAAATCCCAGTGTCATGGCCATCTACTTTCTTTGAAGTGCTACTGAAGGTCCTTAAAGCACGGGGTTCGTTTACCATCAATATCCCACACTCGTGTGAGCCATCGTTTCTAAAAGGCAGGGCCCCAAAAATGGGGGGATCGGATGAATTGCACTCACCTACTAATCTCACTCTAGACTACATCATCTTTTTGCCATGGGTTCTGGGTAGATAAGAGTCGAGGAATCCTTAATAAGCTCAAATGTCAACAGTTTACTGTTCCCATTTTACCATTTGACTGTTTTAAGAGGTTTTCTTTGCTTGAATTGGTAACACGTGACCAGACCAATCTAGTAGAGTTCCCTCTCGAACGCATTTCCAGGACACAGGCTGTTCACAGGAGTTGAAGAAGGGCCTTCTCTGCATTCCAGTCTGGACTAACCATGAGAAAGCCAGAATCATAGAATCATAGAATCATTCAGGTTGGCAGAGACCCTTGGGATAATCAAGTCCAACCATCAGCCCTACTCTACAAGTTCTCCCCTACACCAGATCCCTCAACACCACATCTAATCTACTCTGAAACACAGTCAGGGATGGGGACTCCACCACCTCCCTGGGCAGCCCATTCCACTGACTGACCACTCTCTCTGGGAAAAACTTTTTCCTCATGTCCAGCCTAACCCTCCCCTGCTGCAGCTTGCAGCCATTCCCTCTCCTTCTAGCGCTCATTGCCCGTGAGAAGAGACCAGCACCAACCTCTCTGCAATGCCCTTTCAAGCAGTTGGAGAGAGGGATGAGGTCTCCCCTCAGCCTCCTCTTCCTCAAACTAAACAATCCCAACTCCCTCAATGGCTCCTCATAAGCCTTATTCTCCAGGCCCTTCCCCAGCTCCGTGTCCCTCCTCTGCACTCACTCCAGCCCCTCCAGATCTCTCTTGTGCTGAGGTGCCCAGAACTGGACACCAGACTCAAGGGGTGGCCTCAACAGTGCTGAGCACAGGGGGACAATCACCTCCCTGCTTCTGCTGGTCACACTATTCTTTATGCAAGCCAGGATGCCCTTGGCCTTCTTGGCCACCTGGGCACACTGCTGGCTCATCTTCAGCCGCCCGTTGACCAGCACCCCCAGGTAACTGATGCATCGTAAGCTTCACCAGTGAAAGACTGAACCAGAAGCACCAGTGTGTGAGCACCAGCAATAACAACACCAGCACTGACAGATTTAGCCAGTGAAAACTTTCAGGTAACACAGAGAATCTCTTTTTGGCCTGGTAGATATTAGCCTGATACACACCAACAGTCACTTCAAACCCGAACTACAGAAAGGTGATAAAAGAACACTTTGCAGTTTATGGATCAGATAAAGCTACTTAAAGGCTACTTAAACTCTGACAACTTCTGTGTATCATTGTGCTCAAGGTACTGTAGGCAATTCACAATGTAAGGAATAAGGTGGGCTACCTTGCCAACAAGGAGAAACCAAGGTTCAGTCTGGTTTGGGTAAGAAATAGACCTCTTAATGCCAGAGGCTCCACTGAAAGAAAAGCCATAGGGGATGCCATTTGTGCCTGCATTTGTGAGCTGCTCATGAGTGTTCCTGGCCTGAATAATGAACCTCCTCGGTGCATTGGGGCTGGTTTATGGTTCATAGAAGCAGTTGCTTTGTATTCAAACGTAGTATTTTATGCAAGCTTTAAAAGAGTGTGATCCTTTTCTCTTCACCTTTATTGAAACCTCTTGGTATTAAAAATATAGGCACATCACATGCCCTAATTCGGTGAAGCTATGTACTAATGTAAGATATAACATAAAATCTTGCTGCTCATGATAATTACCTAAGTTCTTAGTGCATTAGTTCTCTTTCCAGCACAGCAGGTCTGAGGCACTGGGAATGCAGGGATGCTGGATGTCTCCTTCTCTGGAGACATTCCAAACCCACCTGGAGGCGTTCCTGTGTGACCTGCTCTGGGTGTTCCTGCAGGGGGATTGGACTGGAGGACCTTTCAAGGTCCCCGAGGAAGGGGACCCCAAGATTCTGTGATTTCCAGTCCTTAAGATTCTGTGATTCTGTGATCTCAACCCAAGACATTTTGCATCCCCAGAGAAGTTGTAACTTTTGGCACCGACAAAGGTTTTCACTGACGTTAAATAATCTAATTCCAGCCAGGCAGGAATTAACTACACTCTTCAATGACAGTTAGTAAGTTAGTACACATCACACATCACACTACAAAATTGATGGAAATAATCGATCAATAGAATGTGGTTTTTTTGTTGGAAACAAACTGCAAATGCTTCAGAACTATTAAAACATTTAGTTGTGTGTTTTTGAAACAAAACTACCACCAGGAAGCAAAACTCCAGCTTCACCTAAGGAAAAGCTCTTTCACAGCAGAAGTGGTAAAGCACAAGGTGCCTAAAACCACAGTGAGATCCTCAGAGATTCTCAGTTCTCAACTGGGCACGGCCCTAACTGAAGGCAGCCATGCTCACAGCTAGGGCTTGAACTAGAGAACTTCCACAAGTCCCACCTAACCTAACTCCTTCTGGAATAGCATGAAATAACAGTATTTGGGTATTAGGAATAAGTTCTTTACCATAAGGGTGCTGGACCACTGGAAAAGGCTGCCCTGGGAGGTGGTTGAGGCCCCTTCCCTGGAGACACTCAAGGGGAGGCTCAATGGGGCCCTGGGCAACCTGGTCTAGTTGGGGGTGTCCCTGCTGACTGTGGGGAGGTTGGACTAGATGATCACAGAGGTCCCTTCCAGCCTGGACCATTCTATAGTTCTATGATTGTATTTTAGTTCATCCATGTTTATTTCCAAATTTAAGCCTGATACCAACAATTTTAAATGGATAAAAATGAAACATTACAAAATTTTAAATATCTCAATGTTTTTAGTTCTACCTTTTTTGTTTAGTTGCAGGTATTTGTGAATCCTAAAACATGTCATGCAAAGCAGTTACACCAGGTTGAAGTGAAGGTCAGTTCAGGCCCTTGCTCTCCCCCCAGCAGGGGAGCACAGAAGCAGTGGAAGCACAACAATTCCCAGGAATACTTGCCCGGTCTCCAGGGTCTCCTGGCCCAAAGGTGGTACCTGGATTCGGGATCACTTTTCTTCCCTGGTTTTGCCCAGTCTCTTTTGGGACCGTACACACTTTTAGCTGATAGCTGTATTTGAGATTTACATCCTCTGTCTTTTACAACTTCAAAGAAAATGTGTAGTAGGTTGATTTTTACCAACACTAAATAAAAATTAAAAGCTTTAAAAGAATGTTTTTCATTAGTACTAATTCAATGGGTGGCTTAATATAAAGGGGTGTAAGATCATCTTCCCTCCAGCAGCTATGCCATTTACACCCTTCAAAAACCTATTCTAAAAACCTGCTGTTGGAATTTCTCTCATTAATCGAGCTAAATAAGTCCCTGAAAGCCTTTGGTAAAACAGACACTAGATTATATTAATTAATCATTCGAATTTTCTTCTGATTTTTCCTTGACTGCCACAGGCAACCCTGCCTCTTCAAAGATAACTACAACGCAAGAACAATGAGCACAGTTCGTAAGGGCAGCAAGAGAACTGAAGCAGGAGTACATTAGGTGAAAATTTGAGCCAATTTATTTGCATCATGTACCCTACCAATTACGCTGCTCTGAGCCCAGTTAAAATACACTTCCCTTCTGACTTCATTTGCACAAAACAGTAAGGAATTAGGGGGCGGGGGGTGCAGAAATGTACTTTGTTTTGAAGGAATTCCTCTCTTGAGTATACGTAGAGGGAAGACCCGTATTAACCCTCCTGTACCAAAGGCAGGTGCTGGCACCCGAGGACTCCTCTCTTCTAAAATTAAATTGGCTCTTCACTGTAACCCTTTCCATGGATCTACTGCCAGCCAAGCCAGCAGGTCAGCTCTCTCAGTAGGCAACGCCTTCTTGATGCTTCTCAACACTCATTCTCCTACAACCTGTGCTTCTCCCTCCTAATTCTGTTGGTTGCTAAATAATGTGTTTGATAGTTAAGTGTGTTTATCCATTATACTCCGAATTTAGGCACAGGAAAAAATAAAAATGCACATTACAAATTATTAAGTGTTATCAATAGAACATTTTAATACCACAGTGTTTGTCAGCAGACACTGTTCATAAAAAGCCTTTTGATATCACTCTTGTTAAACTCTTTTACATAGGTAATAGAGTTCTTATGCTGCCAAAGTTCCCTTTATTTTCTGTATTTCTGTTCATAATAGTGCTTAGAGACATGGGTTAGTGGTGGTTTTTATCAGAGTTAGGTTGATGGTTGGACTAGATGACCTTAGAGGACCCTTCCAGCATAGACAATTCACTGATTCTCTGATTCTATAATATTCAAGAATCAAAGACCTTTGTAAAAGCAAGTAGCCGTCAACACTCACCGCTTAAAGAACTGAAAAGTGTCATTTCTTGAGTGCTCACACCCGTTACCACCCCATCCAAAGAACTACAGAATCACAGAATCTCAGGGATTGGAAGGGATCTTGAAAGATCATCCAGTCCAATCCCCCTGCTGGAGCAGGAACACCTAGAGCACATCACAGAGGAACATGTCCAGGCGAGTTTTGAATGTCTCCAGAGAAGGACACTCCACCACCTCCCTGGGCAGCCCCTGCCAGGGTTCCCTCACCCTCACCCTGAAGAAGTTTTTCCTCATATTTAAGTGGAACCTCCTCTGTTCCAGCTTGCACCCATTGCCCCTTGTCCTGTCATCGGATGTCACTGAGAAGAGCCTGGCTCCATCCTCCTGACACTCACCCTTTCCAGATTTATAAACATTCATGAGGTCACCCCTCAGTCTCCTCTTCTCCAAGCTAAAGGACCCAGCTCCCTCAGCCTTTCCTCCTTGTAATTCAGGGTGGTTCTTTGCACAGTGTTTTGTCCTTAAGATTTTTCACTGTGACTGAACTTAACATGTAAGAGAAGAGCAGGATGGAGTTGCTTTATTCAGCTGTAAACCTATAGTGTGATGCCCACGTCCCCTGCAAAGCCCCCTTCTCTGCTTCCCTGGGACTAATCTGTGGTCTGGATTTCTCAGCTGCGCTAGGGATGAAATCAACATCTGCAGAGGTTCCAAAATGAGCTGTAAATTCTCTTTATAAACACAGACCCTGCAAAGCTGTTGGCATCCAAAGCATTGAGAACTTCGAGGAGTAAATATCTCAGTTTCCCCCCCACAACAAGATCGAGGATCAAGCACCCAAAATTCCCTGTCACCATCAGGTGGTGAATAATCAATATGTCTGATCTCAGCCAAAAGCCAATAGTGAAGTGCAGTGATTTGTCTCATTTGCAGGCCCAAAACATTCGCCTGTTTCCGCACGTATTTATAAAAAATACAAAATGCAGTGCACAGAATTCCAGAATTCCTCTGAATTAGTGACACCCAGATACTGCCTCACTGGGTGAGAAAGAGGAGCCTGTCTCCTGCAAGTTAATAACCTCCTTGTAATTCAGGCGAGCGCCAGAGAGGTTCTTGCATATGGCGTGTCAAAACCACAGCATATCTGAGCGCGGAAGGTCGCTCAGCTGTCAGGAACAGAAGCAGCAACTGCCTCCTAGACAAACAGCAAACAAGAAATCATGAAGCAGAGTAGGAAAGAAAAAGGAGGAAAATTCTAATTTAAGCAAATTTAAACAGGATGCAGAGCACGCAGCAGATCCAACGCCCCGGCCCCGCAGACTGGCTGGTGTATTTATCTACTCAGTCACTGTCAGTGCAGACCAGGAACCTTTCCAAAGGACATCTTGATTGTTGCCATAATGTTCTGTCAGATGAAAGATTTTAATAGCCTGGATGTGGTCAGGCTGACCCGAGACCAGAAAGCCATTCAGTTTGCTATGAGGACATTGCCTGCTATAGATGTAGAGGCAGATTTCAGGTGTCATCCTGGGATGGGTCAACCAAGCATGGGCTGACCTCCAGGTACTTCAGGACTGTTCCTTCCCATACCAAGAAAGTCTTAAGAAGTGGTAAAAGACTTCAAAGTTCTCTGGATGAGCCCAACAATGTCAGTTAACAAGAGGCAAGGGGATCAGTACATGGCTAAGAGCTAACAATGACAATATCTTGACAGTGGCGCTTTGAATATGAGGAAAAACTTCTTCACAGTGAGGGTGACTGAACACTGGCAGGGGCTGCCCAGGGAGGTTGTGGAGTCTCCTTCTCTGGAGACATTCACAACTCACCTGGACATGTTCCTCTGTGACCTGCTCTAGGTGTTCCTGCTCTGGCAGGGGGATTGGACTAGATGATCTCCAGAGGTCCCTTCCAATCCCTGATATCCTGTGATTCTGTGAAGCAGTAGCCCACATTCCCAGTTCAAACCTAAGGAGATCCCAACCTTCTTAAATTCTTAAAATTCATTTGAGTGGTACTACTCAAGTCCCTTGCTAACACCTACTTATGACTGGCTTACACATCCCAGTGGTTGCAGAAAATAAGGGGATGTGTGATCTGACGTTGAGTAGAGCCTCATGGGGAGGCAGGGGATCCTCGCTACAGCCACCATGGTGCTCCCTGTTATCCCAGACTTCAGTGACATTCAGGGAGGGTGTGTCTCACTCAGATGCTGTTCACATGGAGAGAGCTGTGATTCGCCTTCATTTGAAGAAAATAAATGCATGACATGCTTATGCAAACTCTCAGAACGGAGATTGAAGTGCCACAAATCAAGCAGAGCTCGGCTTTTATTTGTGAGTTTTCTGAATGCAGGACAAAGCCATGAAGGAAAGGAACAGGAATGCTGTGAGACAGAAAGTACTCCATGACTAGTGATAGGCAGAGATTTATAATTAATCAACAACAGGAATGCAGCAGTGTTTTACAAGGCAATAATCCAGCTCCATTCCCTAAGGTAAAGCCTAGGAGAATGAAGGCTGAGTAGTTTATTCAAACAAGGCAACTGGATTATTGCCCCATAAACCAGCATGGCACTGTGATTATTACCTTTGTGTTACATGCCCTTTTAAAATGTTTCTTCCCCATAAATGTTTAAAACCTAACAAGTAAAAAGATCAGAAGAGAGAGGGGGCATGGGGTAGAAGGTAACACATTTAATATTTTCTTCTGATTTCCTGAAAATGTATCAAGTGAGAAATGTAAAAGGAACAGTTTCCATCCAGGATTATTACAAACAGCAGCCATAAATCCTAGTAATAAGCAGCACACTAAGGTTTTACCTCTCTCTTACTCCTCACACATATGTTCTTTCCCCCCTCTGCTAGTTTCCTCCCTTTTCACACTCTCCCAAATGCCTCAGCAGTTTTCCTTTATCTAGAATTTTTCCTAACACATTTAAATTTCACATTATACGCGATACACCACATTTCCCCAAACCCAAAACAAGGTGACAACTCAAATATCTTGGAGAATCTTCTTAGTGAGAGCTCATAGAACTTTAAGCCAACATCCAGCATCACCATCTCCGAAAAAGCAGGACACGTGGACAGTCGAGAGCATCTTGTCTCAGTGCCTGAACCCACGCCCTGGACTGACACAAGGCAGCTCATGTCACCGGGTCCCGGGTGTAAAAAATCACTTGGGCATATTTATTTAGAAGAGACCTATTTAGAACAGACCACTATAATGCATCGTAGCCAGTAATCTAACAAAAAATGAATATACCTGCTAAAAAAAAAATCAATTCTGATAAGACAATATGAACACTCCAAGGATGGGGTAACTGCATCTGAAAATTAAAATCCAAGTATTAGCTTGATTCACGGTAGCACTAAAGAGACATGATTCACTGAATAAGAACATGATCAAAATAAGAAAATTCAGCAGACTCCCAAATCTTTGGTTTCTGATACTATACTGAGATGCACCCCAGCTGCCTCACGAGTTTGACATCTCTTCAAGGCATTGAATTTATAGGAAAATAACAAGTGGAACCTTCACTAATATTTCATCTCCAAAAGCCCTATTTTCCTCCTTTTTAAAAACGTCACAATTCCTCTAATAAAAACTTCTTTATAAAGGCAAACAACCAAAGCAAATATGATTTCAACTGACGTTGTTTTGAAAACATTAAAAGGAATCCCACTGGGAAATTAAATGGAAATGTCATCTCTAATAATGGGAGAGAATGATTCATAGACAGAATCTAACATTTTAAAATATGTTACCTACATAATTAGAGGGAGCCTGATTTTCCAAAGGACCGGTCTCTCACACCTTTCAATAAAAATCAAAGCCTAAATAGAGATTTTGAAAGCCAGTTTCAACATATGTGCTTTAAATATTTGGCGACGCTGCAGAAATAAATCTGGAGAGCCCTGAAAGCGTGTTCTCCCGACCTGCAGCACGGAACTCACTGAGTCCCAACTGCTCCACCGGGGGTTTTTTGGAACAACTCTTATCACCAATGGCGAAATCAGAGCTGGAGTTCAAAATATTTGAGCTACACAAAATATCAGTACTCATCCTTCCAACAGCAGTCCATGAAAAAGAAGCGGTTTGTTTAAAACTACTGGGACTTCGGAACCTGCAATACGTTGAGCCCAAAAACTTGGATGAAGGATGACAGGGAAGGTGGTGCCTCCCAGGCTGTGAAGGGGAGGAGAAGGTTTTCACTTCAATTACTGTCAAAATAAATGAAGTCCAAGGTTTGTTTGATACACACAGAAGCCAAAAAAGACGCTGTGTGTAGACAGCAAAGGTTCCAGTCCCACTCTTACCTTCAAGTCCCGTTACGATCCATGACAGGCAAGTTTAGAACCCACCAAAACAATACAAAAAATTTTCCCTGAGTCTCTTCAATTTTCTATAAAGCCATTTTTCTCTGCTAAGCAGTATTCGTGGATTACTAACAGAACTATTTAAAGGATACAGTAGGGATCAATACTCATCAATACTAGTCATTGTGCCACTACACTGTGTTACTGGACTTTGCTGGACAAGGATATTACTCTAAGTGTATTCATGACAGGCTGTCATAGGAAACCCACACATGATTTCTGAAAAAAAAAAAACAAAAACAAACCCAACAAAAAAACCCTCACTGTTTACAGGTGCACCATTAGCTCTGCCACTTCAATGAAGCGTGTAGTCTTTCTCTGAGCACACACAGGTGCTAGGAGTGAGGAGCCAGGGGCTGGTATATTGAAAATCATAGAATCATAGAATCATTCAGGTTGGAAAAGACCCTTGGGATCATCAGTCCAACCATNACTCGCTCCAGCCCCTCCAGATCTCTCTTGTGCTGAGGTGCCCAGAGCTGGACACAAGTCTCAAGGTTTGGCCTCCCCAGTGCTGAGCACAGGGGGAGGGCTCTCTCTGCAGCATGTGCTCTTTCTCGGTGGGCCCTGTGCTGCAGGAGAAGGTGGGAACATTCAAGAACAGAATGTTTAGAGGCATAAATTCTCAATAAAAAGGAAAGTTATCAACTCAGGTTAGACATAAATCCGTAGCTAAACATTGTATTCCATACTGTTGGTACCATCAGCACTGCTCTTGTTGCTGGTGCCACAGCATTTGGCACCAAGACTGGGGATCCACAAGGGAGACACATAAATGCTCCTGAAAGGAGAAGGACGCAAGTAGGATGGGAGCAGTGAGCTACAAAGCCCCACAGGTTCCCACTGACAGGAGAGAACTTTTCATGCCACTGACATCTCAGAGGACCCTTCAGCAGAAGGATGAGAGCTCTAAGACTCAAGTGTTGACAGGGCATGACATGAGCTGAGGTTACAGACAGAAGAACTACAGCCAGAAGTCTCCAATTCAGGCATCCTAAATGTGTGGGCAGAAAAAGGCAGGAGAAAACCTGAGTACTTCAGCAGAAAACACAAACAGAGGAAATTGTGTTAGTCCTCTTCAAGGCAGGCAAAGGAGCAAACTACCCCTCCAGGGCAGGGGGTTGGGACTACATGATCTTTAAGCTCCCTTCTAACCCAATCCATCTCTGATTACATAATTCCATCATTTTAGAGAAACCAAAGTCCTGCTTTTTAGTCCATCAGTATTTAGGATCATAGGAAGGGCACTCCAAGCTTACCATCAGATATTTTGACATTTGTGCCTCCTAAGACTTCTGGGCTCATCCTAAAAGACATGCAAATACCACGTTTTACTTTCACGTGTCCTTCTGAAAGGCAAGTTCAGCATTCAGCCTGCCCATCCCTCGCCTGTATAAAAGCATTCCACAAAAGACTGCCTGAAGCCCAAAAGGCACAGTTTAAAACCAATAACTGCATTAGCTAACTAAATCTATAAACTTTTTCTACATAAAAGAGAAGTCACTTGCAAGGGGAAAAAAAAAAAGCCAATTTGAGGCAACATAAGAAACTCCAAGTCCCAGCACAGGCAATGAAAAGGGAATGTATTACTAGAGGGTAGGCAGACAAGGACTTTCCACATTCGTTTGTCTCGTTTTTATCCATTGCAAATGAAATTATAATGATTAACAATAAAACAAATACGGAGCCTTTGATCTAAATGTCACTCAGCAACTCTAATTTAAGCAAGTGTACAAACTAAGCTGGATCCAGAAAATTTACCAGAAAAAAAAACAATCTTTAAAAGAGCTCAATGACATCTGATGTGCCAAAATGACATTCTTTTCATTGCCTGTATTCCCTCATCCCCCAGCACTACAGGACAAAGCCAAAATACCCTCCTTGCCCTGGGAGCATAAGAGGTTCCTCACCTACTACCCAAGCCTGTAGGGCAGGGGAAATCCATGCTGCAGTGGGAAAAGAGCTTTCTGGAAGCAACCAGTCCCTGTGCCTGACAGCAAAAGAAACCTGAGGACAGAAAACATCTATGGAGGCAATTTATGGAAGATCTCATCTACAAACGTGTTCCTACTGCCCCTTTCTTCACTCGTTTTTCTTCCAACCATTTTTGTCATGATTTTCTTCTTTTTTCACTGTCTGATTACGTTAATTTTATTTTTTTTTTCATTTGAAAACTACATTTGGCTGCTAAAAACCCCAAAGATTTGTGTCAATTAGCTCCTCAGAAAGGAATCCACAGAGCAAATATAAGCCTGGCCACTCCGGGGCACAGCCCCGTGTCCCTTCACTACAAGCCTCGAGCAGCTGTAATGTTTCTGGCAATATCACACGTAAGAACCAGCTGAGGGAAAGCAGCACATGCAAAATTCACCATTTCTAACACTAAGATTGCCTGTGGTAATAGTAATTTTCCTTGGAAAAATCAGAGCAGGAAAATAGGTTGGAAGAGACGAGCCAAAGTATCATGAGCTTCCCTGCATTACAAGACCATAAAAACCATTTTATACCAGCAGAGGTGACACAGCTGGGTTGAAAGACAACACATCTCCCCTTCCTGTTCCAGGATTTCTTCAAAATACTATTAGAAGAAAATAAAGAAAAGCATTAAAATATCAAACAAGCCCTTCCATGGGTCACCCTGGCTGCTGGAAGGACATGAGGGCATGAAGCTGCTCCAGCCTCACCTCCATCATGCTACAGGATTCAGCACCAGTTACTACCATCCAGATTTTCTGGTAGCTATTCCAATTTTATTAGCTTTGCTAGACAAAAGGAATCAGGTTTGGAAGTAGAACAAATTGGGAGCAAATCCAACTGATGGAATGTAGTTATAGAAATGTTACCAAAAGCACTACGCTTCTGCTTGGGTTATTTTATCTCTCTTTTTTCATGTATTGTATCAATAATCATTAAAAAAACCACCCAGGTTTGGAGGCCCTGGAGAGAAAATGCAGTCCATCACTCTGTCTCAAGGTAGGATTCCCTGTTGTCATCTCTGATACCTGTTTGCCCAACCTGATTTGGGGATGGCTGCCCCATCCCTGGAGGGGTTTAAGGCCAGGCTGGACAGATCTTTGAGCAACCTGGTCTGGTGGGAGGTGTCCCTGCCCAGGGCAGGGGGGTTGGAACTGCATGATTTTTAAGGTCTCTTCCAACCTAAACCATTCTACGACTCCATGATTTTAAAGACTGGTACAATTGGATGATCTCTAGTCCCAGAGATCACTTATTCCAGTACCGCTCTACCTGTATCTTTGGAACCTTTTCCCTAATGTCTAACATGAATCTAACACAGTTTAAAGTGTTATTGCCTTGTTTGAGCCTCCAGAGACATGGAAAACAGATTACGGCCTTCTGAGTTACAGCAGCCATTTGCAGAACTGGGAGGTGTTACCACCTTCTCCTTCAACATGGGTTAGTGATGGGTTGTTGTTTTTTATCATTTAGGTTGATGGTTGGACTAGATGATCTCAAAGGTCCCTTCCAACCTAGAGAATTCTATGATTCAATATTCCCTTCCTTAGGCTAAACAACACATATTTGCTTTCTCATGGATTATATTTTCTAGACCTGCAATCACTATCACTGCTCTGCTCTGGAGTATTTCCAGCCAGACCATATTTTTCATTAAATACAGTGCCAAAACCTTAAAATGTGCATTACTTCAGACTGTACCCTCCTGCTGGAACGACAGGGCCAACGACAGAGAGAGCGTGCCACATCGACTCATACAGACCCATCTCCTAAACGGCCTCTGGTGGGACTGAGGGACCTGATGGCGTCACCCAGAGGACACACACACAGAAACACAGAATCACAGAATGTCAGGGATTGGAAGAGACCTTGAAAGATCATCCAGTCCAATCCCCCTGCCAGAGCAGGAACACCTACAGCACATCACAGAGGAACATGTCCAGGCGAGTTTTGAATGTCTCCAGAGAAGGAGACTCCACCACCTCCCTGGGCAGCCCCTGCCAGGGTTCCCTCACCCTCACCATGAAGAAGTTTTTCCTCATATTCAAGTGGAACCTCCTCTGTTCCAGCTTGCACCCATTGTCCCTTGTCCTGTCATTGGGTGTCACTGAGAAGAACCTGGCTCCATCCTCCTGACACTCACCCTTTACGCCCCAAAGGTTTGGTGTAATTATGTGTCCACTCCACAGAGTATTTCATGCAGTGCTGGCAACTTCTGAAGAACGTTTGTGCACTCCAGATTAGCAGAGCCAAAGAAAGCCTTTGATTTACCAACTCCCTGCTTATGTGCACGTCAGTCATAGCTCAGCACTTCCATGAGCAAATTAATTAGAAGAAGCTGTGCTTTACTAGAAACTATTCCACCTGAGGCTCCAATAGAATTATATTATGTATTATAGAATGAGCAAATTTGCTTAAAAGTGCTTCTCTCTGCTGACTAGGAAGGAAAACTGGAGTAATGAGTCCTACATACCTACACTGCCGATATTGATCCTGGCCCAATTCTCTCATGAGAGTCTAAAGAGATTATTTCAAGTTCAAATCTCACTGAAGAACAGCCAAGACCACAAGAAAATGAATTCTGGAACTTGTTAAGTGACTGTCCATAAAAACACTCCCCCTTTCCATCCAAATGTGTTGGGCAAACTGCATCACTCTCAAAATCGGCTAAAAACGTATCAAGGTTGAAAGAGAAGGTGTCAAGATAGCTGGGCATTTTCATGAGCATAAACACATCAAATATTCATTAGAGCAGAGCACTCATTATGTCAGCATCTAAATGAAATAATGAGAAAAATGCTTCCCAACTCTAACAGTAAGTAGCACAATAGCCTCCTGCAACACAGCGCTTTTACAGAGGAGACGGCGAGACAGTATTGCAGGGAACCACGTGGCGCTCTCTGCCAGAACTAGATCCCTCACCACAAACACACCAGCTTGAAACATTTCCCTTTCAGATGAATTTTCACAGAAAAAGTGCTATAGCAGAAAAAAGGGAGTTTAAGGGAGGGTGTGAATCCATAGGAAAGGAAAAGCATTACATGGGGATAATGGATCTTAGAATCATAGAATCATAGATTCATTTAGGTTGGAAGAGACCCTTGGGATCATGGAGTCCAACCATCAGCCCTACTCTACAAGTTCTCCCCTACACCACATCCCTCAGCACCACATCCAATCTACTCTGAAACACAGTCAGGGATGGGGACTCCACCCCCTCCCTGGGCAGCTGATTCCACTGACTGACCACTCTCTCTGGGAAAAACTTTTTCCTCATGGCCAGCCTACCCCTCCCCTGCTGCAGCTTGCAGCCATTCCCTCTCCTTCTATCGCTCATTGCCCGTGAGAAGAGACCAGCACCAACCTCCCTACAATGCCCTTTCAAGCAGTTGTCGAGAGGGATGAGGTCTCCCCTCAGCCTCCTCTTCCTCAAACTAAACAATCCCAACTCCCTCAATGGCTCCTCATAAGCCTTATTCTCCAGGCCCTTCCCCAGCTCCGTGTCCCTCCTCTGCACTCGCCCCAGCCCCTCCAGATCTCTCTTGTGCTGAGGTGCCCAGAACTGGACACCAGACTCAAGGTGTGAGTATTGTTGTTGCAGTNTCGTCCTTCCAGCCAGTGCTGGATCCAGCAGATCGTACGCTCGTCCAGGCCATGAGCAGCCAGTTTTTCCACCAGAATGTGGTGGGGGACAGTGTCAAATGCTTTGCTAAGAGCCAGAAATATTATATCCACTGTCTTCCCCCCATCCAACAATCGGGTCATCGACATTCCCCAATGTTATTATGAGTTTAAGTTTAACCATAGTGGGGAAAAAAAAAGAAGAAATACAACAGGCTCATTTATAAACTCCTGTATAAAAAGTTACTCCAGTGGGTGCACACAAGGAGAAAGTAAGAGCTACAACAGCATCAGAATAAAACATCTGAAGTACTTAAAATGCATCACAACTGGGCACAACTAGTAGAAAGGCATCTATATATAATTTCATGTCTCCTGGGGACCATAAACCTCTTCTCTATAGATTATAAAGGCAAGTTCCCCACTTGCTGCCAAATGCCCACGTGTTAATTCCTTGGACAGCACCACAAATGGATAGGTTGGCCTGAGGTCTGACTTTGGGGATTACTCTCACAAGCTTCTCGTTCACTGGCTAAAGCTATGGGCAAAGGAACAAAAGCTGCAGATACAACCAGCGTTGGTTCTGTTTGCAACGAGCATTGGGTTTCTTTTAGAAGAGGAAAGTATGTGGAGTAAGGTGCTCCTGCTGCAGCACCTTCAGTGTGGCCCTCGCCTGTTCCTCACTCATGATTTCATCTCTGCTTTCTTAGTCTGAAGCACCACAACCATCCAGCCCTCAAAAAACACATCCTCTTCTGGAATCTCAGCTGGCTGCAGCCAAGAAGTTTCGCTCGCTGTGACCTTCACAACCAAGGATGAAGCAGCTGGTTCCACCTCAGTTAGAACCACAAAAGAGCTCAGGGTACGGGGGAAATTTGTGCAAGATGGTATCATTAGCTTGATGTAAAGGGTATACACAAGCAAATGATGAACAGCATCCACTTCTCACTCTCTCTACTCCGCTTCTCAAACTGCAGATACTTTACATTATCATAGAATTACAGAATTGTCATACAACTGGAAGGGACCTTTCAGATCCCTGAGTCCAACCATCAACCCAACATCAACAAAACCCATCTCTAACCCATGTCCCTCAGCACCACCTCTGTCCTTCTTTCAAATACTCCCAAGGATGATCATTCCACCACTTCCCTGGGCAGCCTGTTCCAGGGCTTGATAACCATTGCAGTGTAAAAAACGTTCCTAATATCTAATCTAAACCTCCCCTGGCACAACTTGAGGCCATCTCTTTTTGTCCTAACATTTTAAAATTATCTAGAATTCCAAGGCAGAGAGAAAGACAACTAATGTCACTGAAAGTAGCAAGCCTTAAAATAATAATTACTAATACAGGAGAGGTCATCTCTTTCTCCTTTGAAACACTCCATGCCTTCTCACCCATGGAAGTAACGCTCTCCTAGACAGACAACGAAGAAGGAATTCACCACCAGGCCCAGAACAAGGCAACACACTCCAACCAGGAAGAGGACACAGCAGAAACTCAGGGGCAAACACCATGGTCTTCTTTCCAAATGGGAAAAATGCCTCAAACAAACCTTCTATGTAGCCATCAATATCCATCAGTGGATACCACCTACTTCAGTGCAAAACTTGCCATCCCATAATGTTCAATTCCGTGAATTTCTATCAATATGGTACAAACAAATTGGCAAGATTTTTCTGAATATACTTCTGAACACAGAGTTTTTCTCTGCCTGTCCTCTCCTCAGAGTCTCTGCAGATGTTTCAATCTGGGCTGAGACCTATATCACCAAAATCACAGATTTAAAACATCATATCTCTGTCCCATCTCCACCATTATGGAGTCTCCATCTCTGGAGACATTCCAAACCCACCTGGACACGTTCCTGTGTAACCTGCTCTAGGAGGCCCTGCTTTGGCAGAGGGGGTGGATTAGATGATCTCCAGGGGCCCCTTCAAACCCCGTGTCATTCTGTGATTCCATGGTCTATGTAGAAGTTAGGACCTCGGAGACTTCTTGGTTTTTTCTTGACTACGTATTAGATGAACAAGCAAATTAGGCCTTTCTCCAATTCCTGTCTGTGGAACTGAAAAAACACATCTGTGGGACATCCAAAACAAACCCCACCAAGAAGCCTTTTATCTCACATAAGCAGCCTTACGCTGTACATTTGGTGCTGTGCTGAGATGTAAAGGGATGATGACTCACCCTGTAAAATCAATACAAATGGCCACCTACCAGTGTGGAAACCCAAAGTTAGCACTCTGCAGACGGGGAACTGGGACTAAACCCTTGTTATGTATCAGGAAAAAGGCAAGAAGTGCTAAGTGCATCACCTAAGAAGATGGTCAAAGAAACAAGGTAGCAGATCAAAGCTAATGCTTTCTGTATGCCTCTTCTCTCATTCTTCTAATACTAATGTATAAGGAAGATTAAATCAAAGTCATGTTCAAATATGTTAATAACCCTAATAACAGCTTGCTGGTATGGAATCCCCATCTTCTGCCCCTGTCCAGAAAGCACCACATACACTACTCTTGATGAATTCTCTCAGCAGAAATACGTAATTCTGCATCCTACCATGGAGCCAATCCACCGCGTGGAGCTGGGATAACCTATTGACTAAACACAAGTCACATCTGCTCTCCATGCCACCCACACTGCTCTTCATGAAGAATTATATCCTGAAACAGTTCAAAAAGTCAAGGAGCCAATTGACTTTTCTAATTGATTGTGACGGGCCTGCTCTGTCTTACGTAAGGATAATGTATTCTCTGATAGCCTCTGCGTATTAAATCAAGACACTTGAATTCCTTAAGGATCTGTATGGCAGCTATGTCTTCTCATTATAGTTAGTGAAGTCAAAACAAACCTTTCTTCACATCTTCCAGTTTCCTTTCAAATTCAGTAAATATATTCTCTCTGTATTAGAGAGATTCTTCTTGGGCTCTGATTACCTCCTAAGTTGTCGATAAGCATCTTCCTGAAGTGTCTGAAACATCTCTCTGTCAGAACCAATTTCCTGACAGCAACGTATATCTGTGAAAAGAGTGAACTTGAAAGTCTCCACAGGTGAATCACACAGTAAATAAGGAATAAGGTGAATACAAAGTCCCAGTTTCATGACTATTTTCTAATTTTTCTCTTATCAATATGCTTCATCGAGTTGTTAGAGCATACAGGGCAAACAGTGTCTTACAAATGCTGTATGTTTTCTGATTTTAGAAATCTAACATTTGATGCTACACAGAGGTTGCAACTTCAGACAAACCAAGGCTTTTTACTAGACAGCAGAGGCCTGCAGGAATCAGAATTTGGGAGAAAAGATGACACCAAGACAGTCATCTGTCCCAGTCAGATAATTTCCCCAAGCAAATTAGCAGTCACATGGATCACAAATGGTCTTGTAAAATGGAGATCTTGCTGCCTTTCAGAATCCAGCTTACCTAAATGGAGAGACAAATGCCTCTTCCTGGGTATTTTACGCCAGAAATGGTGCAAAGTACATTTCCCCCCACCCCCATAAAGCACACCCAGGAAGCACATCCTTTACCCAGGTAGAATCTTTGCTCCAAAAAGCCCAGGCTAAGTCAAAACACTTTGGGGAAATGAGAGTCCACTCCCCTTCCACAACCCTGTCCTATTCTATACTATTTCTGCAGCTTCCTGTTGTGCAAAGGATCCCAGTTCACACACACCCCCACACGTACATTTCAGGCCTGATTTTCTTTTTGTGCTCTCATACATTACACCCCTGAGTGCCCTGGAACCACAAACATCTCTAGAGGGTGGCAAAGAACAGTTTCAGAGTATGGGGGTCCTAAAGCAAGCCCAGTGAACTCAAACACCCTTTATCTACCTGTCGAGATTTCTGAAGCACAAGGTCAAATTTAAACCTTAACTCTTCGTGTGGAACAGGTACTACCAGGATGCCCTGGTAACCCTGTGTCCTTTTCTGAGAAAGAAAGTATTTTTTCCAGCTCTTTTTTCAGTGTTGAATCCCTAAAAAACAGTGAAGGATGGAGACACGGCTGAGTTAGTTAAAGGACCTAAAATAAACTGAATCAGTCATCTCGGAACTGAAAATTTCAGGGATTAGAGAAAACAAGACAGGTTCAAGAGAGAAAGAAAAAAAGACCTGGAGCTATGCAAATTAGTGCTCTCAACAAAAGTGCTAAGCCTGGTGTCAAGATGCCAAAATGTAAGACTAAGAGGACATGTCACAAGGGCTGCTGGCCCTGCACTCCCCAGTTCTCTTGTCATGACTCAGGAGACAGATTACATCATTTGTAGGGCCGTGGTCCTTTGCATTACACAATCTGGGTCTAGGAATCAAGCACTTGCTAGGAAAAGAATCTCTACAGAATGTCTCTAACTCCTCAACAGTGAAGAGGAAAAAAAAAGAAAGCAATTCCAAATGCCTGATAGCTTCTCACGTGCCTCCACCTGGCTTCAGCCATAACTCCAGGAG
Source organism: Jacana jacana (assembly GCA_013400555.1). Taxonomy (NCBI): domain Eukaryota; kingdom Metazoa; phylum Chordata; class Aves; order Charadriiformes; family Jacanidae; genus Jacana; species Jacana jacana. Next base: position 99,589 of record VZTM01013994.1, on the reverse strand, counting down.
ACCCCACTTCTCTTTTATAACCTGTGTCACATCCATCAGCTCCATGGAGATACCTCAGGCAGCCTTGGATGCCTAAAATGGTATTTATACTGCTCTCAGGTGCCTGAACTCCCCAGATGTTCCCAGAGAATATATCTTATTTCTCTGAGAAGCTGTTTTCCTCCCCGTGCCTACCAGGAGAAGAATGGAGACAGCACCAGTATGAACCTCTGGTGAGCTGCTATTTTATGGTTCATAAAAAGGAAACTCATAGACTCTCTTCAAACATCCAGTGAGCATGGAGTATTGCTCATAGACTTGGCTGTATGAAAAAAAAATAGGGAAAAAACCCAAATTAACCCATTCCAAGATACTCAGGAATACGGAACGTAAGAAGTGTCACCAAGCATCTCCAAGGACATCTTCTACCTTCACTGAAAAAATACAGAAGGGAATTATATTCTCATGAGGAGGTAGAAAACACAGAACTCACTCTCCAGTTTAAAACACTAGAGAAGATTCAAGTGGGTTTGGTTTTGGAATGTTGAAAAGCAAAGCAGACCCAGGAAAGTTAGCCTTCATTATACTAAGAGAACAAACCAAAAGTATCTACAGGAAATTACAGCTTTGTTCTGCTTGATCTTGGCAAACTTAGAAAAAAAAAAAAATAAGTGATTTAATGAATTTAAAGACGGGACAATAATGGGAATTTCTTGCAAGAACTATATTCCATCCCCTTGTAAATAAAATAACATTCAAATCTGGTCACACCTCGATGCCAACATCTCCATGACTCAGATGAGAACAAGCACAGTGGCCAATTCATTTGTGTTCATTTTTCTAGCCACAAGAAGTGGGGCATCTTTGTGAATGCAAGAGGATCTAAGAGAAGGTGAAGACCACTAGAGCTTTCAATTACATGGGTGGTCCCTGTCTGCCTCAGGGGAGACAATAACATTGTAGAATTCCAGAGCATCAGCCAAATATGGAAAAACTGCTCAAGTAACTCAGAGAAACAAATGTATACAGGGTAGGACTTAACCACAGCAAAACAACAGAAAAAATGCAGATGTCCATAATAATCAAGAGGTAATGAGGCTTCTATCATTTTCACAATAACTTTCACAACTTCATCAGAATCAGTCAGGCCCCAAACAACTGCAGATTATTCCATACCCATAAAATAAATGTGAAGACAGGTGATCATATGGCTATCTTAAGCCAACTTCAAAATAGTACAAATTAATATTTCCATCGTCTCGTTATTTTTTTAACCTTGAAGTTGAATAGAGCAAATCCTGCACTGCAGTGGAGCAGGAGTCTGCACAAGTAATCACTGCCTGGCTTTATTTCAAAACTTTCTTTTTTGTAAATTATCTTATTAAGACTTTGATTGATCTTCTGCAAATTTAGACAACTAAATGTCAGACATCATCTAAGCTGACTGCCTGGGGTTACCTTTACGGTCAACAAGAGTGACTCACAGGACCGATGCAGTCACCATATAAATCACCTTGTAAAGGTGTTTATTCCTCCACTGTGATTACAGTAATTACTTACACGCTGTTTTAACACTTACACTGGACAAAAAGCAGGAGAGATTTTGCTCAAAGTTTCTGTTGCACAGATAAAGACCATGGCCTATACCTCCAGTGGGAAGAAAAGGAGTGGAATTCCATCAAAGTCAATCCCACTGCACCAGTTTGCAGTGTCCAACTCTAACCAGCACGTGCACGTGTAGTGCCATGAAAAATGGTTTTAACTCAAATAAAGTCAGTCTGTTTTCACAAACAAGTTCACTTCATGCATTTCAGTGTTAAATTATGATAAGATGCTAAGAAAGAGGGGAATATTACAGCCTTCTTCCTGCAGTTTCTCAGATTTCCACCTTGGACTTGATTGGATTTACTGATAAAATGCTATGAATGCACCTATGGTTCTTATACACCTTGTTGTGAACTGGAGCAAGATCTGAAGAAATACATGCCACTGTTATAAGGAGTAATTACAATGATGACACCAGTGCCAGAAAAGTCGCTATATGGAGAGAAAACACCTTGCCATGAAGTAGGCTACAAAATAAGCAATTATTCTGGAGTAATGGTAAATGGAAAGAGCCCTAAAATATATGTGGATATAGGAGCTGAGGTGACCTCAGCAATGGCAGAATATGGAGTTCTACCATATGAGGAACATCAAGCCTATCTCCAGCATTTTCCATGGATATCAGCATGCAAAATCTGCATTTGAACATTTATATTATTACCCTACAGCCATATTTAGGAAAAATCCATAGTCACTGAGCAATGAGTATCTCTCCCTTGTCCAATAAACATACTGACTCATAGCAAGTGCTCATTCAACCTTCGTACGAATCTGTGTTAAAAATGGTTTAACCATAGAAATATTAAAGGCACCAACTAAGCCATTAGTGTCCCATTTTTCACCTCGATCTACTCTGGTGCTAAGAAAAACAGAAGAGGAAACCTTGGTTTAGAATCATAGAATCATAGAATCATTTAGGTTGGAAGAGACCCTTGGGATCATCAAGTCCAACCATCAGCCCTACTCTACAAGTTCTCCCCTACAACACATCCCTCAACACCACATCCAATCTACTCTGAAACACAGTCAGGGATGGGGACTCCACCACCTCCCTGGGCAGCTGATTCCACTGACTGACCACTCTCTCTGGGAAAAACTCTTTCCTCATGGCCAGCCTAACCCTCCCCTGCTGCAGCTTGAAGCCATTCCCTCTCCTTCTAGCGCTCATTGCCCGTGAGAAGAGACCAGCACCAATCTCTCTACAATGCCCTTTCAAGCAGTTGTAGGGAGTGATGAGGTTTATATGTAATTAATCCATCCAAGTGAGATCAGACATAGGCCCACTAGAGGATCAAAGGCAATGCTCCTCCGTGGCATGACACTGTGCCTCTGTAGTTCAATGAGAAAAATCAAGTTAAACCCTAACCCCTAATCCTCCCCTCCCCGCTGCAGTACCCCACTTCAAGGAACTGTACAATCCAAATCAAAATATATATTAATGACTCAGTACGAACTAAACCCAAATTGCTCATTTATGAAAGTTATTAAACTAAGCCAATAATTACGGCTCATAAATGAATGATCGGATTAAAGTATCCAGAAAAGTCCAAATTATTACACAATTTGTAAATAAAATATATAAAGAAGATAAACCACATCCAATTACATTTTCACACAATCCAACCAACGTCCTGGAACCAACCACTTAAACCACACGATTCAAATTTTGATTTAACTTGCCAAGTGGGGGTATTTTCCAAAACTGAGCACTTAGAGGAACTTCTAAAAGCGGAGGGTTTAGCAGAAAGAAAAATTTTGTCTTTTTTTTTTATTATTATGTAGGCCAAAAGAAACGTGCAGCAGTGGTGTGTATCCCAGCTGGGAAAATGAAATGCACCCAGTAGAAATTTAAATGATAAATAATATTTTCAAACTATTAATAACCTCAGTGTCAATAGATGCTCTAATATTAGTACAAATATTTCTGTTTGTAAATGCACTGCAAGGACCCACATGTTGATCACGTTTAAAAGCTGAGAAATCATTTCTGAAATTCTCTAAGTCCTCAGGAGAGAAACAAGATTATTCTAAATTGGGAGCTTGTTGGTACACAGAGGCACCACCATAAATGTTTTCTATTGTTTTCTGATTTTTACGAGGGGCACTCACTAAAAATGGGGTTGGAAATGTCGTGATTGATCCCAATAGCATATGCACTGAGACTACACCCTCTTCCTAAGGAATATAGGGAAATTCGGTTCAGAACGTGCCCCCAGACGGATGAACTCACTGCACTGTTGCGATGGCAAACTTCCACCCAGCACCTCTCTCTGCTCCCCAGTCCCATCCCACGTTACTGCCCGTGCAGGGCTGACCAACACCCCACCTAACCACACAGAAAGCAAACCTGAACTCCTGCAAACATTTCCTTTCCAGCAGGAATTGCTAATCCGTTGCGGGTTATCCCTTGTAACACAGAGCCGCTGAAGGTATTTTTTAAAGATTTAGCAAGACAGGGTGGCTGTTTTAATAATATCATCTGATGGAGACACTCTCTTCAAAAATCACTAACAAACCATATTAAAGGGTTTCAGTGCATCAACAGTAATCACAACAGCATCTTACCCTCTATTTAACTACAGGATCTTTCAAAAGGTTCACTGATGTAGGAAAAATCTGACACATCTTGCTCTGAAACCAATTTAGTGTAATCTTAAGTAACCCAAGTTCTTTCAGATAATCAAAAAGGGCAGCTCCTTCTAGTAGACTAGGAATCAAAACGCCCTGATGTACAGTTAAAATACAAACACATTCCTATCAAAATGCTTTTCATTAATGTTGTTTCTCCCTCTCCTTCAGCACATAAGAATTAAGGAAACGTCCTTCTGCAGCATGCCAGAAATGACACATCTCACAGGCTGAACAATCTATTCTGTAAGGATAGTATAATACTTACTCTAAGTGAAGATGATCCATAACAATTTATGCTTTACAGTTACTCTCTGAAATAATTATGCTGATTGTCACAGCAGAGGTAGTATAATCCGACCACATCCAGGCCTAATAGGCAGTGTGCTAGTATTTGTTCCTAGGAAATCAGAAATGAGGTACCTGTCTCACTGAAAATCCAGGCACCCTTGGAGAAAACAAACAATGGATTTTTAGGTCCTTAATTTTATTGAAATTATAAGAACATCCACGCTTGAGTCGTCACAGATTATTATTTTTTTTTTAATCCAGGTATGAGAAAAGAGCAGATTTTTTTTTCACAATTTACAGCAAACAGGTCCTGTAACTACAAATGGAAGTTTCTATATCCAGTGTCAGCAGTTCAAATCCAGCTCTGTCGCCTTCAAACATTCCTCACTTGGCAGAAGTCAATGATTTTTTTCCTCTCTTATTTTCTCCAAAAGTAGAAAATTCAGCAATTTCACATGCTCTGTAGTAAGATGCACTGGAAGGAATCATTTAGAGCAGTAGGAAAACAGCCACGCTCTCATTTCTTTTTTTGCCCTTCAGGCGTAGCCCGGGTGTCTTCGGCTTGCCCTGCTGGTCTCCAGTGTTGTCACTAAGAGCTGGGAGATGGAGTTAGGACAGCAGGAAGCAGCAAAAATCAATATTGTTGCTTTAAGAACATACCTACTTTGATGGCTAGGATGGCACAACTTTCCCTCTACTCTTACTTGGTTGCTGGGTCAGATGAAATCTTTTAAGGAGGTTCCATGAAAAGTTCCTATCGGCAGCACGTACGAGAGAAAGGCTGAGCGTGTTCCCAAGGAGATCAGACGCGGTTCCAAGGCATATTCACGCCGACGAAAACTTTTTGGCTGTTGCAAAAAAAAATAAATGAAAACTCTCCCATTTATTTAGGTATTCCCTTTGTAATCCTCCAAGTTACTCGGCTCCCTTAGAGTTTAACCAGAGACACCAAAAAAAAAAAAAAACCCCAATCAAATATCCTATTTCCCATATGTACAACCTGACACAGCGGAGGCTTCCTTACAGAAGTCTTTTATTTCTCTCATCACCGGTAACTGGGCGGCATTTAACGTGCCATCACTTTCAAAGAGCCCAAGAGAGTTAAAAAGCTACCTAAGTTTGAAAACCACAAAAGTTGTGAGTTTTCCTGTACCCCAGGACGGTTTTCTTTCCCGAAGCTCCAGCCGAGGAAGCAGACAAAAGAAGCTGATTTGACTGAGCCGTGCCAAGTCTTGCCTTGTGTTTTTTTTTTTCCTTCCCCCCTTCCCTCGGCTCTCTCTCGCTCTCGCTCTCTCTCTCTCTCGCTCGCTCCCAGCATGGCAACCTTCCCGAGCAGCCTTGGCGGAGCTCCAGCCCGTGCCAGCCTGTCTCTGAGTTCTTGTTTTTTTTTTTTTCCAAAAGATGCTCTTCGCGAATCAATTAATATCTTTAAAAACAGGAAACTGTGGGTCAGTAACCAAACCTTGGCACCAACGACCGCCGCCTCTGCCAAGTCGGCTTACGGATTTCATGGTTCCCTACCTTTCACAATGGATAGAACAGTTTTGCTCACTGATCCCGGAGCACTGGAAGCCATTCTCTGTTCACGGTGATAAGAAATCTGCTCTCTGAAAATGTCCGCATGCGACACGGGAACAAACCTGCAGTAAATCAAGGTTCTTGGGAAGGCGGGCGGATGTGCCATTTTAATAAGCCACCAAATACTCCTTAAAATAATATGTTTTCCTCCTCTCCTCCCGGGAATCATGGGAAGGTGCCAGGAGCAGGAGCCGTATAGATTTGAATTAAGATCACATTCGGAAGTCACGCACGTTTTAACTTTCTCAACTCCAGCTTGAAAACCACCGGTTCTTATCTTTTCCACCCTTACGAAAAATCAGCTGAAAATTAATAAGAAATCTGATCCCAGCTAATGCACAAAAAAATCTTCAGCAATCTCCACACTTGCCAGTGATGTCATCTGTTAATTAAAAAGCACGGGTTCTCGTTGAGGCATTCACAGGAGAAATGGCTCAGCATTACCAGTCAGCTCCGGCAGAATTGTTTTCGACGCGTTGCAAGACTTTAAGGCTAGAAAATTATGTTTTGGAACTTCATTCAAGATATTCGAAACGACAAGAATTCAGATGAGGAGAATTACAGGAGTAAACTCGCTTTTATCTTCAAGCTATCTGCCCAGGCAAAATGCCAACTTCTTAAAACATATGTATTGCATTAATGAGCAAAATAGATCAACTGGGGAAAAAAAAAACTTCCCTAAGTGTATAATTTTATAAGTTTCTGGATACTACTGTTTTCTTGATGAGAGATTCAATATCGAGTCCCAGAGGTTTCGGGGCTAAGTTGTTATTTGGGAAAACTTCCCTTCCCTTCGGGGATAAAGTTCACTTGGCTAAAAAAAGGAGGCAAACCATTCTTCCTCAGCAGAACACGGGCACATGCTTTGTTTCTCAGGCTAAGAAAGACTTGGAGTTGTAGAAGTCTACGTTACTTTAAGGTCCACATTAGTCAAAGGTCTTTAGAGAGCAGACTAATGCCCGGTGAGATGGCTGGGTGGGATTACCTGGTAAATCATAACTCATTTAATTGACATCTGTCCTGTCCCATCAGACACACCTCCGACAGGCCTGTTAGCAGGTAAGGCAACTCAGTTGCTAAATCAATATTTCTCCTAATAAACTTTTCAACAAATTTTGTTTCCCTTGCTCTCCCCACCCACTTGTTTGGCTCATCACCCAGGCTCACCTCTAGGGAATATAACAGGAGCTCACACACCCAGAACACAGTGGGGTACCTGCACACTGATACCTCAACTTCAGGTCTGAAACCAGTGCTAAATCCCACACTAGAGCTATTTAATCGAGAAGACAAACCAAAGACGGTGGGGAGGGGGCATATATTGTTCTATGTCGCTACCACGAACAAGACAAGAAATAAAAAGTTAAAGCAAATCAATAAAGATTTAGCTTAAGCCTTAAGAAAAAGCTTTCCAAAGGCAACAACTGCTACACTGACAACATCGATAGGGACACAGAAAACACTATCAGTGAGTTTGCAGATGACACCAAGTTGGGTGGGAGTGTTGATCTGCTTGAGGACAGGGAAGCTCTACAGAGGGACTGGGATAGACTGGATAGATGGGCCAACGTTAATGGCATGGCCTTCAACGAGGCCAAGTGCCAGGTCCTGCCCTTGGGCCACAACAACCCCATGGATGGCTACAGGCTTGGGGCAGTGTGGCTGGAGCTGCCTGGCAGAAAAGGACCTGGGGGTGCTGGGTGACAAGGGGCTGAAAATGAGCCAGCAGTGTGCCCAGGTGGCCAAGAAGGCCAAGGGCATCCTGGCTTGCATAAAGAATAGTGTGACTGTGTTTAAGAGTAGATTAGATGTGGTGTTGAGGGATATGGTGTAGGGGAGAACTTTGTAGAGTAGGGCTGATGGTTGGACTTGATGATCCCAGGGGTCTCTTCCAACCTAAATGATTCTATGATTCTGTGATTCTGTGAGAGAGTGTGTAATCTCAACTACTGATTTAAAAAAATAGGTAGGTGAATTCTGTGACCTAAAGCCAGATGAATAAACTAGACATCCTCCCACGGTTCCCCCTGCCCTGTTTCCAGGGGCTGCAGCAGATCTACCCGTGTCTGTCCCAACAGCCTCCCAGCTCCAGAAGAAACATCGTTAACTTTAAAATCACATTTATGCCTCAAAATATTGCACATCCTCTCATTTCAGTTAGCACCTACCATCATGATGACAGGCCAACTTGGGAAAAAAATACACCTATGTTTAATTTTTCTATTTCTTTTCTTTATGCACTTGACAGAAAACTCTAACATGTCAGTTTGCCTTCACTGAAAGACCATCAGGCATCAACAGGGGAACAAAAAGATCTCACAGAAATTGCTGTCAGCGGCATTACCTCTGAAAGGCTTACACCGCTTCAGCAGGCGTTATTAGAAACTCATCTTTTAATTTGTTTTCCTTCAAAAAGTGTATGCATTGACAACAGAGCATTTCAGCTGTATTCCAAAAAACTATATATATATCAACGGAGGTGAACAATTTTAACTATTCCTTCGTTACTCTTACTGAGAGAGAGGCAGGAAAACCAAATATATTCCCTAAGAGCCGAACAGTTTCCTGAAAAGAGCCTTGCTAATAAGATGAAGAGCCTTATTTTCTCTCTCAATACACACTCCTCCAAATACAGTGGATCTCATTTGCAGAAATGACTACCCTCTTCCTGTCTTAAAGCATTTTTTTTCCAACTGTGTAGTTTACTGTAGCTCTCCTAATTCCCCCTCTCTTCTCTTAAATACTCTATAATTGCAGTTTTGCTCCACTCCGCTGAAATTGCTTACACCACCCTCAGTGACGCCTTCCAAGATGCATCTTCCTCCAATATGAGCTGTCAAAATCTTTCAATGCAACCAATTTCTCCTCCTGCCCATAAACAAGTTTCCAGCCCAAATCAATCTCATGTCCCACTTAATCCAACATTGTCCAGATAGGAAGAAAATACAGAACTTTCTCCACACTTTACGTTTCGGGACTTTTTTTTCCACGTTCTCTGCCTATTTTCCACCTCATTGCCCCCACTAACTTCTCCAATTTGCTTTTCACACAGAATCACACAGAATATCAGGGATTGGAAGGGACCTCGAAAGATCATCTAGTCCAATCTCCCGATTGTCAGCTGGCTCTACCACAGTTCTGCTGCCACTTCTTTCTTGCACCAAGACTCTGCCTTTTCCATGGGAGGCTGCAACGATCCAGTACTCAGATCTCAGGTTACTTGACCCACTCCAACGACCTGAGGCTCTGGTAGTAACTCTGTTAAGTGCTTTTTCTCCCTAACATTTTTCTCATGGGCATTCCCCCATCTCCAGCTATCCTCCAAATACTTCTTTGATGTTCTTCTCTCCCAATGCATCAAAATATAGGAAGAGTTGAATTCCTCTTGTTTCTCTGCAATTATTCCTTTATCCATCTCTAGTCCAAACTTGACCATCTTCACCCTTGACAGGCTTCCCATTAGAAAACAACATGTAGGTCTGTCCTTCAACACCATCCACGTCCCCATGCTCACAGAAAAACACACAACTTGTTCTTTTGCAACATCTTAGATACCATTTTCATCTTTTTTTTTTTATAAATCAGGAAAAAAAGAGTATTTGTCTGTGCCATGGTCGCTCAATTTAAATTCTTTTTTCCATCTTTTATATGTTTCACTTTGATGCCTAAACTATTTATTCATTTAATATTCTCCTGATGTAAGTCTTCTCTTCTGCCTTTTCTCAAAATGCCTTTATTCACATCTTTCTCCATGTCACTCACATACACCCGTGTCTCACAAACACAGATATACCTTGATACCTGTCCCAGTATACCTGTCAAATGAACTCCCACCTCACAAGTGGAAAGCTCATTTATATAAGGTGTTATATTTGGAATCTAATATAGAAATGACCCACAAAACCAGCTCCTTCCACATCTAACCACAGCTTATTTGCTTCGCTTGGAGTGAAGGCAAATCTACCAGGCAAGTTTTATGGGAAGAATTATAGAATCATAGAATCATTTAGGTTGGAAGAGACCCCTGGGATCATCAAGTCCAACCATCACCCCTACTCTACAAGTTCTCCCCTACACTAGATCCCTCAACACCACATCTAATCTGCTCTTAAACACAGTCAGGGAGGGTGACTCCACCACCTCCCTGGGCAGCTGATTCCACTGACTGACCACTCTCTCTGTGAAAAATTTTTTCCTAATGTCCAGCCTAACCCTACCCTGCTGCAGCTTGCAGCCATTCCCTCTTGTCCTGTCGCTCATTGCCCGCGAGAAGAGACCAGCACCAATATCTCTACAGTGCCCTTTCAAGCAGTTGTAGAGAGTGATGAGGTCTCCCCTCAGCCTCCTCTTCCTCAGACTAAACAACCCCAACTCCCTCAATCGATCCTCATAAGCCTTGTTCTCCAGGCCTCTCACCAGCTTTGTTGCCCTCCTCTGTACTCGCTCCAGCACCTCAATATCTCTCTTGTGCTGAGGTGCCCAGAACTGGACACAATACTCAAGGTGTGGCCTCACCAGTGCTGAGTACAGGGGGACAATCACCTCCCTACTTCTGCTGGTCACACTATTCTTTATGCAAGCCAGGATGCCATTGGCCTTCTTGGCCACCTGGGCACACTGCTGGCTCATGTTTAGCCTCCTGTCGACCAGCACCCCCAGGTCCTTTTCTGCCAGGCAGCTCTCCAGCCACACTGCCCCAAGCCTGTAGCGATGCATATCCCCTCATTAACATGAGGGAATGAGGTACAAAACACAAAACCACTTACAGGCCTGCGTTTTCTCATGAAATATGGGAAATGCATGCTGAAATACAGGTAATATAAACTAAAAATACTAACAAGGTTTTCTACACATAAAAGGGCCTTTACCCACTGGAAAACTCTCTAAGCCATTTTAACCCCACATAGCTACATTCATGTCAGGTCTAGCCCTCATTTTCCTTTTTGTCTTCCTTGACTCAATACCCAAATGCTATGGATCAACAACAGTCGTGTAACACTTCATCCTCCCCACCTGATATGGGAATCTGGCTCAGAAGCAGCACACACATGATAGTCCCCGAAACATTTCATTCTTAAGAATAAACACATTCTTAGCATGGCACGTTTGTCATGTCAGAGCTAACTCTATCAGCCTTTCTGCTATCCCTCTCCTGTTATCATTTCTGGGCATTCCCATTAGAGATAAGTGAAGCCAGTTCCTCTGAGAACAAGCCAGAGGTTTTTTTTAGGAGTCTAATTTTGGAGCCAAAGGCTTTATTGATTTATTATTAAAGGGTGAAAGTACATTACATGACAGAAAAAAAGGCTACTTTTACCTGGGCTGTTCTTACAGAGGGATGATGGCAATGAATTGCCTAATGACTCTCCACTTTTCTGGTGTTCAATTATTATTAAATAGCCAAATACTGGTGAAGCTCTAAAAATCCGTATGTGAGTGAATGAAACTATGTCACAGAGACCAATATAAAAGGAGAATGATGGGACTTTGAGTAAGAGCTCTAGTGAGAGCTATCTCTGCCCATGCCATGGGTGGAACTAGAGGATCTTTAAGATGCCTTCCCAAACCTTTCTATGATTTTATGATACAAAACATGGTTGGAAAAGGGGGGAAAAGAAAGAAATACTGCAGCCACATTGAAGAAGCATAGGAAGACAGCAACAGATGAAGTGGAGATTCCCAGATTCAGCCACAGAAATGGAAAAAACCCACAAGAAAACAAAACCAAAGGTCTGTAAATGCATGCAGAATCTGAACACGAGGGACCAGATCTGCCAGGACCTTTGGTGTGCACCTCAGGTCTCCCAGACTCCCGGGGTGACCGACCAACATACTGATGAGACATCCCCAGCAGAGACCACCCGTGACAGCTCGTTTTGCACAGTTTTGGATGTACCCAATTCACTTTGCTACAGGACAGACTGTCTTTTCCTTGGCAGCTGACCACCTACCACCTTCAATTTGTCAGATTTCATTTCTCATTTTGACAACATCGTCTATGCCTGACTGTGGCCTTTTCCCTGGGAAGCTGCAACAGTTGACCAATGCTCTGGAAAAGGATTAGCACCAGAAAGGGATTGTTCCAGTCAAATCCAGTTAAAAATGCCTGAACCATACCGCAGTGCGGTGGGGTTTAGGGCTGGCACTGTGTCACGCCGTTGAGCAGAGCTCTTCAGCTTTGCAAGGCAAACAAATTACAAAGCCAAACTCTATAGGAAGCTGTCAACAACTTCCTAAATATTCCACCCTGGGAATACACTTCAACTACTCATCATCTGCTGGCGTGACCTCCAATCTGAAACTGTAAAACACATGAGCCAGTCTTCACTAGATGGGTTCTTCTTCGGGTTTTTCTGAGTACTTGTTTTTTTCCTGAGTACTTGGTTTTCTTCTGGGTATATCAAACCAAATTTGCATTCATAAAGTGTTTTCCCATTCTCTTCGTCCAGTACCACTTCCAGACTTTAGGTAGGTGCATTACATACATAAAGTGCCACATGGAAGTTTAAACCCCATTTGTAGCTTTACCTGCTTATAATTTCCTTTTAGTTCACAGGAGGAAAACAGAGACTGACAAAAATCAAAATGTTAGTAGCCCGGTTTCACAGGCATTTCTGACTGTCATTTAGCAAAGAGATTACAGGGTGCAACGTGAAACATATCTGCACAGCACTTTGGGTTGAAACAGCTCCTCAGAATGGAACCCCTTTACAGTTAACTTGGGCAGAGCGAAAACAGACTCGTAACGAAGTGGGTAGAAACTCTCAAATATCTTCAGTGATTAATGAAAAAGGATGCTCTGAAAAACCAGACAACCAAGATCATTTATCCAAACGATGGTCAGGGTACCCTCCCATGTGTGAGGAGTGAGAACATATTCTTTGTTCTGCACAAAGAATGGACTTTCTTGTAAACCTCAAGTACAAAGCGCTTGAACCTTGCGCTCAACATCCTCTTCAACAACTAAACTTTCACAAATTTAAATAATTTAAAAGGTTCTGCAGAATTTCATGTCTCAGAATTCCTCAGCTGCATCCAGTCACCAGCCCAAAGAGAACAATTTTTTACTCATTTTCCAACTCCATTGCAATTAATAAAACTGCAGTGACATGTTTTTACAACAGTAGTACCAGGAAATGTAAGTGCAGAGATCTCCACACATAGAGGATACATATTTTTCTCTCTCTCACTCAAAAAGCTTTTAATTGTTGTAAATTAAATCAAACACTGAGTAGATCTTAATTGCTGTGTGAAATGGATGGATTAAGAATGACTCCTTAATGAGGACTTAAATTTAGTCATTTAAATGCAAGAGGGCAAGTCTCAAAGTCTGCAGTTCTGCACCATCAAAGACCGGGGAGGCACCCAAGTCCTGCTGATGGCTACTTCATGGCCACAGGTTCCATCCTCAGGGCCTGTGCCATCAGCCCAGACACAGCCACACCATACTCAGACACTCTGAAAAATGATGGCTGCATCAAACTGGCAACTGGGAACAGGGCCCAATTCATGCTAATTCATGAACCACGTCTAGGAATTTCAAGAGGAACCTACTGGTTGACCAGGGCAATGGCAGATCCAGGATCTCTCTAACTACTTCACAGAGATGATCTGAGCCATCTACATCTACAGGGCTGGGGCCCTGGTGCAGTTCCATTCACTGGCACAGAAACAGGCTGCAGAGAATCACGGAATCTTAGTGACCTCTGGAGACCATCTTCTCCAAAACCCTGCCACAGCAGGTCCACCCAGAGCAGGTCCCACAGGAAAGTGTCCATGTGGGTTTGGAATGTCTCCAGAGATGGTGATTCCACCACCTCTCTGAGCAGTTTCTTCCAGGGCTCTGCCACCCTCAACGGGAAGAAGTTTTTCCTCATGCTGGGATCTCAGTGTTAGAGTCTGAATCCAGCTTTTTCTCTGAGTGGATTGCTACCCTACTCCAGTAAAAAAGAACACCTTTCAGGTAGTTTGAAAAGCAATTTGATGACAAATTAAATCAAATAACCTGCTGAGTTCATGTCTGAGAGCTGGGCTTCCACATCGGTATGGAAGGGACTCAACACAACAGATCAGACTGCAAACACAGCTGGTAGGAGCAAGAGGCAAACCAGAATCAGGGGAGAGCAGCCAAGAGCACACCCAGCAAACAGGACTGCTGGCAGTGGGAGAGGTGCTCACCCACAGGGATGACCAACCACGAACATGGGGAGCAGGAGCAATCAAAAAAACAATGAGTGTGATTGTTGAGATCGGAGATTGTTGCAGCAGAGGAGGTTTAGACTAGACACTAGGAAGAACGACTTTACCAACAGGGTGGCCAGGCACTGGACCAGCCTGCCCAGGGAGATGGTGGAGTCACCATCCCTGGGGGTTGTGGAGAAACATGTAGTTGTGGCATTTCAGGGCATGCTCTAGTGGTTGAGATTGTAGGGGTTTTGAGAGTGTGTATGGTTGGACTCAATGATCTCAGAGGTCTTCTCCAACCATGAAGATTCTGTGATTCTATGATTCTATGATTCTGTGAACCAGCATCCCTTGCATGATACTTCTACTGTCTCACTGGGTTCCTAACAGAAGGCATCAGCCGGTGTCTCAGACACCAAATTTCTACCCCCAAAGAGAGCATAGACCTTCCTGTCTCACACTGAGGGACACCAAAAGAGTTAGTTCCCATTAGATTTCCACTTCTCAGACATTCCTGAAATTTGAGCAGTCCTTAAAACATCTTTGGAGGCTCCTGGAAAGTAAAAATCCTGAAAAACTCAAGCCCAAACTACAGTAAAAATACAGATAGCATCTACTGTGCCACATTTTTCAACAGAAAATAAGATCCCATCTTCAAAACTGAGAGTGAAATAATCTCTTCACCCACATGGATGAAATACCACTAGCTCGAACTTTGCATATCTACAACAGGAATTAACCACGAGCAATACATAAGAAACTGTAATAAAATTCATTATATATTGCACAGGTTTTAGCTTATTTGAACTACGGACTTATTTATGTGTATTATTTTAATTGTACTAGAAATTTAAACAGAAGTTTCACATGTACCATAAAAATCTGCAAGCAACAAAGTAGGAGCAGTATACAAATGTATCCACATTACTGAAATTCTACACGTAATAAATACAATATCAGCATGCAAAGCTAAAGCAACGCCTATGAGACAACATATTACCAGCCAAATAATTCAATGATCGCAAAATAACAATAAATTTAATAAAAAATATATAAGNCCTCCTCTGTACTCGCTCCAGCACCTCCAGATCTCTCTTGTGTTGAGGTGCCCAGAACTGGACACATACCAATTTGAAGGTATAGATTTGATGGTAAGATGGTATTTAAAACACAGAGGTTTTTTAAGCCGAAAATCTTCATAGTAAATACTACACATCAAAGAAACACAAAAGGACTAAGACACAGAGGTTAATAGCTAAAACAGTCAAACAACCTTAAATCTGCTTTATGGTAACCTAACACAAGGTCTGTTCTGCACTTACCCTCTTTCAAATCCATTAAAGAATGAGGAGTTTTACTATGGAGCTTCCTGAGGGTTCTGAGAGAACTAAAGCTGCTGCGGCTTCCACACTTCCATACACGAACAACGTCACTCTCATTGAGCATAATCTGACTTTGGAAATCACAGAATCACAGAATCTCAGGGATTGGAAGGGACCTTGAAAGCTCCTCCAGTCCAATCCCCCTGCCGGAGCAGGAACACCCAGAGCACATCACAGAGGAACATGTCCAGGCGAGTTTTTCTTTATTACTGAAACTGTTGTCTATGAACATTGTCCAAGAAAACCAAAGAAAAGAAAGGAAAAAGATTGTCATGCTGTGAAATGGCATTTGAAGAGAGCTTTTGACTCGGGGCAACCAGAATAACTCTTTGGGCAAGAAGAAAAATTCAAGGCTTTCCACTGAATACCAGCTACGGGGATAGGTGATCAAAAGGCATTATTCCCTCAATTAATTTTGGTTGTGCTGTTCTGGGGAAGAAAAAGAAGATAAAAATGATTCACACAAACAAAATTCTTAACATATTAGAGCATCTCTTTGTGGTCACCACTGGTTGTGTTTTACCCTGGAATAAGTGTAATATAGCCCAATGGAACCGAGACAGATCACTTGGGGGTCAGTGCACAACAAAGGCATGCAGGGAGGCAGTTACCTGCAGTGGTTATTGTGCTATAAACCACACCGGGCTTACACTCAGCTCATCTGTCCAACCATAACGTAAATCATGTCCAGTTTGAATGAGACTCCACAGCAGTTACCTTTTCTTTAAGAATACTATATATAGCAGATCTCCACCATGCTGAAAAGTATGATGAAGATATAGAATCATAGAATCATTCAGGTTGGAAGAGACCCCTGGGATCATCAAGTCCAACCATCAGCCCCACTCTACAAGTTCTCCCCTACACCAGATCCCTCAACACCACATCTAATCTACTCAATTATTATATTTTGGGGGTTTTCAGTCTGGAGAAAAGAAGACTGAGGGGGGATCTAATCAACACCTATAAATACTTCAAGGGTGGGTGTCAGGAGGATGGGGCCAGTCCTTTCTCAGTGGTGCCCAGTGGCAGGACAAGAGGAAATGGGCACAAATTTGTCCATAAGAAGTTCCATCTAAACTTGAGGAGGAACCTCTTGACTTTGAGGGTTGTGTGGGTGTAACTCGAGCTTCATCACAGTCACAGCTAGCACAAAGTTAGCATATGCTTATGATGAAGTCAGTCAAATATCATATTGAAAAAGAACATTTGTTCCTTTGAGTTACACCAACACAACCAAAGACACAGCTGGTGCCACAGATCTTGAGCATCCAAGCACAAAAGGCTTTAAAATGGTAGCGTGGAGAGCAAGTGAAGAAAGCGAGATGCTTCTCTTTCTTGAGTCAAACATCTTAAAATTAGCTAAATGGCAGGTCAGTGTCACTCATGCCGAAACCGCACTAAAGATCAATGGACACCATTAACCGAAGTCCAATGTATCCCAGGACTCACACCAAATAATTAAAAACATTCTGTAGTGAAAAAAATAACCTGTGCAAATATAACCCTTGTGTTTAATTCTCATAACTGACAGGTTGGTTTAACAACACAAATTTGGCAAATTCAGACATTACATCCCTTTTCAGAGCCGCAGCAACAAGAATCTATTGAATCCTGTGTACCACGCCGCTACCTTTTACCAGAAATAATTATCCTCTTTTATTACACAACTTTGAATGATTCCTCAGAGCAGCATCCTCACCTAATCCTCTGAATAAAGAACCTCTGGATTCATTTTTTCATTTCAGAGAGGGAAATTACGGTATCAGCAAGAGAAGTCTCTCCTTCAAACCTTATTTTGCATTCAAGAGGCTGCCAGTTGGGTAAAGTTTCTCCCCATTTAAGCAATTCTGTTTCCCAGCAACCCCGCGCTGTTGCCAGGAGAAACCCCGGGGAGAGCTTCCTCCGCACCCGCCCCGCCGCAGTCCTGGGGGTACAGCTTTGTGCAGCGCTGCTTCGTGCCAGCGCGCACACCCGACTGTGAGCCGCATGTTAAACAGCCCGCCAGCAACTCCAGGGACTCCCAGCAAGAGATTTTTCTTCTTGATTATTTATTTATTTGAGAGGGCTTTAGCGATGGATGACGTAGCCGTTTTTTATTGCAATGCAGTCAGAGGTGATAAAGCAGCGCAGGATTTTGTCATCAGGGCGGTGTTACCTGGGGAGCAGCATCTGACAGCTGGATGTGCAGCTCTGTAAGCATATTTCCTGTAAGCTTTTAATCCATCAAGCATCATGTGTGCATCTAACTTCCTTTTTGTTGTTGTTTTCCAGCTGCCAACAGGGAAAAAGCACAGACAAGCAACGAAAATCATAGAATCATAGAATCATCTAGGTTGGAAGAGACCCTTGGGATCATCAAGTCCAACCATCAGCCCCACTCTACAAGTTCTCCCCTACACCACATCCCTCAACACCACATCCAGTCTACTCTGAAACACAGTCAGGGATGGGGACTCCACCACCTCCCTGGGCAGCTGATTCCACTGACTGACCACTCTCTCTGGGAAAAACTTTTTCCTCATGTCCAGCCTAACCCTACCCTGCTGCAGCTTGCAGCCATTCCCTCTCCTTCTATCACTAATTCCTTGTGAGAAGAGACCAGCACCAACCTCTCTGCAATGCCCTTTCAAGCAGTTGGAGAGAGGGATGAGGTCTCCCCTCAGCCTCCTCTTCCTCAAACTAAACAATCCCAACTCCCTCAATGGCTCCTCATAAGCCTTATTCTCCAGGCCTCTCACCAGCTTCGTGTCCCTCCTCTGTACTCGCTCCAGCACCTCCAGATCTCTCTTGTGTTGAGGTGCCCAGAACTGGACACCAGACTCAAGGGGTGGCCTCACCAGTGCTGAGCACAGGGGGACAATCAATTCTATGATTCTATGATTCTATGAGGTCTCCCCTCAGCCTCCCCTTCCTCACAAAAAATGCATTCACTATAATTTATCTGGGTCCCTTGGAAGAAACAATGGTCTGTGTGGGTGACAAATGGCCAGGAGCCGCACTGCCGACTGCCCCTTAGACTGGTTTAACCTTTGCTTCTCCTCCCAACACCTTCCAAAATGTGAACGTCATGGGTGGTTAAAAAGTAATTCCTGTTTTTCCAATGACAGTACAATATTTACAGTTGTGCACTTGGCTTGAAAAGGAGCTGTTTAGTGTTTAGATATAAATACCTGACAAGGTGCAAAAGGGAAAAAAAAAAAAGGAGAAGGAAAAAGCCATGGCATGTTGTTACAGACAGGATTTCCAAGGAAATTTCACCTCACACCCACCTTTCTGAAGTTGTCTTTCCTGGGGCAAAGAAACACACTCTGCTTTCCATCCTCTCCGACTTGAACCCCGGCACAGGCAGTGAAATTGCAAGGAAATTTAATAATTTATGGAAATGGATGGCTTGAGTGTATTTGATGCAGAGATCACCTCTTAGGATGGAGAAATATGCAATTAACTCCTCTGAATTGAAATTGAAATCTGAGAAACACTAGACCATACATGGCATCGGTACTCAACACGCTCCTGAACTGCACTTCAGGGAAAGACAGAGCTCACATTTTTTGGCCCGTATTCCACACAAACTTCAGCAAAAACGGGTAACTAGTTCACTCTTTATGTAAAACACTGTCCCAGGTAAATAAAGGGCTGGAACACTCTAAGAAATTAATCCTTCTAAACCTTACAAGAAACCATATTTCCTTCATAGGCTTTGAGTCATAATCTCAGGAATGTGTATTTTAAACCTACAATACAGTGGTATTCATTTCACGTCTATAAATGTTTTATATTTCCCCATGATTGATTTTCTTTTAATCATTATAGCAAAAAAAACATCTAATATTTTTCTTTTTTTTTCCTTACGCTCTACTGAAAAAATATCTTATAAAACATTAAGCTCACATTTTAGTTTGCAATTCTATTGCAAAATCTTGCACCTTGCACAATTTGGCAAACTGTCAGCGTATGTATCAGGAAAAATCTGTTTAAAACTCCTCAGCCTAACACCGCATACATATTTAGGCACAGAATAAGCATAAGGTACCAGATTTATTTTTCTTTCCCTAATTCTGCACAGTACAAAGAGACTACCAAAAAAATGGAGATTTCCATGACATACTAATTCCCAAGTATCAAGGGACCGTGCTGTCCCATTCAGCCGTTCTCTATTTTGCCATTTGCCCTTGGCAGGAAAGTACCAATGATTTAAATAAGTTACCCAGTGATCACAGCCCAGTGCTATCCAGTACGCTCCATCAGCACACCGACCCTGTATCATTACAAGTCAGCACAATTTAAACTTTAATAGAATCATAGAATCATTCAGGTTGGAAGAGACCCTTGGGATCATGAAGTCCAACCATCAGCCCCACTCTATAAAGTTCTCCCCTACACCAGATCCCCCAACACATCCAATCTACTCTGAAACACAGTCAGGGATGGGGAATCCACCACCTCCCTGGGCAGCCCATTCCAGGCTCTGACCACTCCTTCTGGGAAGAATTCTTTCCTCATGTCCAGCCTAATCCTACCCTGCTGCAGCTTGCAGCCATTCCCTCTCCTTCTATCACTAATTCCCTGTGAGAAGAGACCTCTCATTCTATTGCTAATTATCTGTGATGGTAATGATGACACAGATTCATCAACTGCTGAGAAAATTACTGGATGATCTCATGGCCACGCTCACAGGGATCAAAACCCACCAGGAAGTCTTTGCACCAGGCCATGAACATAGATAAGAAGAGTTATGGTCTTTTAGCCTCAGCACCTTCCCACTCCCATGGGAGCAGACACAGTCCAGCCTCCCACTTCCTCCAAGGGCAGGGGAGGAGACAAAGGAGAAGACCACACCACAAGCCACTAGTTTGAACACAGTAATTTCTCTTCACTTTTAAGAATGGTAAAAAAAATATTAGCATGCACTGAAATTCCAGTAAAACAATCAGGCTTGTTTGCAAAACAACTGAAGGGGTTATTTCTGCTTCTGAATGTTGATTGTGCTCGGAAATCGTTTAGCTTCAAATTATGTCCAACTAAATGCAACATTAGAAATCAACTGAATGACTCCTAAGGGGACACGTGATACCTAAAATCATCTTGTTTAAAAATCTCTTGTGAAGCAAACTCCCTGTAAGAATCTAAGGTATACTCTTCTTCACGCACATACAGCCAAGTGGGGTGGAATCCGATCTGTCCATACCCTGTAAAAGCAAGTGCTACTTCAGCAGCCAGGGGACAGAACAGGAAGAGAAAAGTAGTTCCCATAAAATACCTGTTTAATGGAAAGAAATGTGTCTCTGAAGGAAGAGCAAGTGAACCCTGTTGTAAAACTTCTGCTGTTACTTCGGCCTCCCATCAGGGAAGGATCACCAAGATCCTGAGGGAATTCTGTAATTCTGTAGTATCCAAGAAAAGCTGGGACACTGCTGATACCACCACAGCTACAGCTACGAGGATTTAGAGTCATGGCACAGCTGAAGTTGGAAGGGACCTCAGGAGATAAGCTAGTCCAACTGCCCTGCTGAGAGCAGGTTGCTCAGGACTGTCCTCTGTCAGGTTTTGACTATTCTCCATGGATGGAGAAGCTACAACTCCTCAGGGCAACCAGTTTCACTGTTCTACCAACCTCAGAGGAAAAACAAACCGTTTCTCTTCTTATGCATTTCAGTTTGTGTTTGTTGCCTCTTGTCAGCCCATGGGGCACCACCATGAAGACTCTTCTCCACCTCCTTTACTCCTTCCCATCAGTTATTTATACACATTGATAAGATCCCTCTGTGCACCGTGTCCCAGCTTAACTGAATTTAGGCAGAGAGGCTCCTTCATTCAAAGATCATGTCTTTGTTTTAATATCAAGGCCACTAAAGCTGAAATATTCCTACTACATCAGAGGACAATAATAATAAAACAATGAGGGTGAGACTGGAAACCCATCAAAATCTCAGTTTCCTGTGCTCACTAGCCACATTCTTCTCCAGGTGTCTCAGCAAAAACATTCACTGCCACTTTTTCTGGAGTTCAGTATGTCAAGCTGAAGGAGTAACCCCACATATGAATTTAATGTAAGATATACAGACTTGGAATTAATCAAATGCAGAACGATTCTCAAGATTAAAAATAGAATCAGACACTGTACCAATGACTTGAAAATCTGTTAGGGATGCAGGAGTCCATCACTTCAACACAAAGCTCCCAGTGCTACACTTTAACCCAAAATGTTAGTTATCCTTCGATACCCAAACAGGAAAACGTTGAGTAGGAACAAGACTGCAGTCGATACTAATGCTAATGTGTCTACCTCTGGTATCCTGAACTCAAGGAAAACCTTAAGTAACTCATAACAGCTAAAAGAAAGGAAACAAAAATTAATAAATTATTGAAAATGTGCCTTTTGCTGACAGAATAAAAATTCACTTTGTTTGGTTTATGTCTGGTTAAAGACTTTGCTTTTTACAAATACAGATGAAGCAGCAGTTTAATTATGATCATACTTCATGAAAAGCAGAAAACACACACTACCATGGTTTCCATCTTCATGAAGAGAACTGTAGCAGGCTGCAAGGGCTGGACACTGAAATATAACAAAGTGATTCAAAATATGCACCTTTTTAATGGGAGAGTTGTGAAACATTGGAACCATTTATGAAATTTGCAATGGATCCTCTGTCAAATGACATTTTTTAATCAAAGTTTTCTTTAAATAGCATGATCTGGTTCAAGCAAGAATTAATTCCTGGAAATGCTGCGCTCTTTTTCATACAGAAGGTCAGACTAAAGTTCACCATGAACTCCTCCATATTTGTAATTATTGCTCTAATTAATCTATAAGGCTAAGAGGAAACTTGAGTTTACACAAACGTAAGACTGTCTACCCGTGAGCTGTACCTTTACTGCCTCAAAGAGGTAAACCCATTCCAGAGGTGTATGACACAAAGTGGACAGAATGCAGACACAGTACACGAGAAGGTGAAGCAAAGAAAGAAGTAACAAAGGAGGTATATAAAATACCTTGACTGTGCATTTAGGCACAAAATCAGGAAGGCCAAAGCTGGAGCTAAAACTAGCCAGGGACATAAATGGCAATAAGAAATTATTCCACAAAAATTACAAGAGTAAAAGGAAGCCCAGAGAAAATCCAGGTGCACTGGTGAATACAGAAGGCGGCCTAGAAGTAGTACAGAAAAGACTAAAGTACTAAAAAAAACCTCTTTTGCCTAAGTCTTCAGAAACAGAGACTGCTCCAAAACCTCTGCATGCACAAAAGCAGCAAACAATGTGAGGTCGTGGGTTATGACCACTTAGAGAAGCTAAATGCATTCAAATCCAAGGAGCCATGTGGAGTTTTTCCAGAGCTGGGAGACAAGCTTGCTGGTGTCCCCATTAGAACACTCTGGCAGATCTAGATATTATGACATCTAGAAAAAAATCACAGCGACTGGGGAAGATCTCTGATGATAAGGGCTACAATAACAACCATTTTTAACAAAGGCAAAAAGAGGATTGAGGAGCTACAGGATGCTCTGCCTCAGCTCAGTCCCAGGGAAGATAATGGAGTATGTCCTCTTAGAAATTACTTCCAAACACAAAGAGAACAAGAATGTAATCAGGAATAGTCAACACATTTATCAAAGGCAAATGATGCTCAACCAGCTGGGCTGTCTTTTATGCTGAAACGACCACCTATGCAGATGAGGGCAAAGCTGTGGATGTAATACATGTTGACTTTAGCAGGGCTTCTGACACCATCTCTCCTAGCATTTGCATTTGGAAGCTGAGAAAACAGTGGCCGAAGAGCAGGCTGCTAAGGAGTAGACACATCAAAAATTGGCAGGACCACCAGACTCCCAGGGCAGCGATCAATATCTTGATGTCTAGCCTGTAGCAGGTTACCCCAGGGGCTAATGCTGGGGCCAGTATCATTCAATACCTTAAACAATAACATGAGCGATGCGACAGAAAACATGCTCAGCAAATTTGAGGGATACATTAAACAGAGAGGAGAGTGGATGTGCCAAACAGCAGAGCTTCAGTCCAACCAGACCTTGAAAAATTTCAGGTCTGTGCCAACAGAAACCTCACGAAGGTCAATAAGGAGAAGTGTTAGTTCTGCACCAGTGCAAGCACAGCAAAGCTTAAAGTGAGCCTGGCATAGCTTCTGTCCAGGTTTTTATCAATAAGCAATGCGAAGGTGCCACTTTATGCTACTCCTGTGTTAGAGTCCACTGCCCTAACAACATTAACCCCATCTCCACACCCCTCCTTTGAGTCTACCTTTTCCACATAGGATAGAACTTGCTTCCTGCTACCTCTAATTTCACCACTATCTTCTTGCTACCATCAGCTTTTTACCCAGTAGCTATGCAACATAAGAGTTTACTATGGTCTCAAACACTTCTCTCACGTCTTTTTATTCTGAACATTGAAACCAGTTGACATGTTTCAGCTCTGAGCTATGATTTGCAAGGATTTGGGTGGCCTCATGGCCTCTGTTAGTCAAGAAGCTGCAGCAGAAAGGGTTAGAAGAGTTTTTTCTGCACTGTCCCAGTTCAGGACAATCTGCCACAGTGAATTCAGCCTGGAGAAGGCTCTGGGGACACCTTACTACAGCCTTTCAGTACTTAAAGAGAGCCTACAGGAAACAAAGGGACAAACATTTTAGCAGAGCCTGTTGCAATAGAAGAGGTAATGGCTTTAAACTAAGAGGGTAGATTCAGGCTAGATGGCTCACACCAAGGGTGAATAGACACTGGCCCAGGTTGCCCAGAGAGGTGGTAGATGCCCCATCCTTGGAAACAATCCAGGTCAGGTTAGATGGGGCTCTGAGCAACCTGGTCTAATTGAAGATGCCCCTGCTCATGGCAGGGGAGTTGGTCTAGATGGCCTGTAAAGGTCCATTCCCACAAAACTATTACGAAATCACAGAATTATATGGGGCTAGAAGAGACATGTGGAGATCATCTAAGTCCAGCCCACTGCCAAAGCAGGTCCACTCAGAGTTGGTTGCACAGGAACGCGTCCAGGCAGGTTTTGAACGTCTCCAGAGACAGAAACTCCACCACCTCTCTGGGCAGCCTGTAATATTCTGCCTGCAATATCACAGCAGAATATTCACACTCTATGAGTATTTCACAGAAAACATAAGCGTTAGGGAAATACGTTAAAAACCCTGAGTAGGATTACTGTGGCCCTCAGTAAAAATGAAACAGAAAACACATATATGGCTGCGAGAAACGCGCTAACTGGCTGCTCCAGCGATCCATTGCTTCCTGTTCTTACAAAGCCGCACAAGAAACGTCATTCTGCAGCTAAACGACGACACATGAAAGCTCCGTTCAGGGTCTCTCCTGAAGTCTTCCTCCCCGACCCCCACGACACAAGCGCGCCGCCATGACACCCCCACAGCTCCCAGCGCCGCGCAGGTGCACAGACCACCCCGCCGGCCCCGCGCATGCGCGGCTTTAGGGAGCAGCAGCGGCGCCGCCTGGGCCGNCAGCGGTGAGAGGCGATGGCGGGCGGGGCAGTGGGGAGAAGCGGTACCTGTGGCACCGCGGTGGGCGTGGAACCCTCCGCAACCCTGCCGTGTCGGTACAGGCCGGGGGTGGAGAGCAGCCCTGGCCAAGTTGGTGGGTGAGAAGCTTAATTCAAGCCCGCAACTTGCGCTGGCGGCCCAGAGAGGCACCCACCCCACCACACCTCCCCCTGCCCCCTGGGCTGTATCTCCAGCAGGGTGGCCAGCAGGAATGGGGGGGGGCGGATTCTGCCCTTCTTCTCAGCTCTGGGGAGACACCCCCCAGTGCTGCCTCTAGCTCTGGGGCCACCAACATCAGAAGGACGTGGACCTGTTGGAGTGGGGGCAGAGAAGGACACGGAGATGCTGTGAGGGCCGGAGCCCCTCTGCTGAGAGACAGGGGGGCGTTCAGCCTGGAGAAGAGAAGGCTCCAGGGAGACCTTTGAGCTCCTTCCAGTCCCTGAAGGGGCTCCAAGAAAGCTGGAGACTGTCAATGAAGGAGGGGAGCCATAAGATGAGGGAGAAGAGTTTAAAACTAAAAAAGGGTAATTATGATTAGATAAAAGAAGACATTATTCACTGCGGGGGTAGCAAGACCCTGTCCTAGGTTTCCCAAGGAGGTGGTCGGTGCCCGATCCCTGAAGGTGTTCAAGGTCAGGGTGGACGTAGCTNCCCTCCGCCGCCACCGCCAGGGCGGGCCGTAGGGAATCCGGGAGGATTCGTCCTTACCTGCCACCGGGACGCGCTGGCTCCTACCGGGGAGCGCTTCTTCTTTCTGCGGCAGCCGGNTGGGGGGGGCGGGATTCTGCCCTTCTTCTCAGCTCTGGGGAGGCACCCCCCAGTGCTGCCTCTAGCTCTGGGGCCACCAACATCAGAAGGACATGGACCTGTTGGAGTGGGGGCAGAGAAGGCCACGGAGATGCTGTGAGGGCCGGAGCCCCTCTGCTGAGAGATAGGGGGGCGTTCAGCCTGGAGAAGAGAAGGCTCCAGGGAGACCTTTGAGCTCCTTCCAGTCCCTGAAGGGGCTCCAAGAAAGCTGGAGACTGTCAATGAAGGAGGGGAGCCATAAGATGAGGGAGAAGAGTTTAAAACTAAAAAAGGGTAATTATGATTAGATAAAAGAAGACATTATTCACTGCGGGGGTAGCAAGACCCTGTCCTAGGTTTCCCAAGGAGGTGGTCGGTGCCCGATCCCTGAAGGTGTTCAAGGTCAGGGAGGACGTGGCTTTGAGCAACCTGGTCTAGTTGAAGATGGCCGTGCCCGTGGCAGGAGAGGAGGTTGGACTAGATGCACTTTAATGGCCCCTTCTAACCCAAACCATGTTGTGATTTTTAAGTAGCCCTTTCCTTGAGTTCTGCCTGCTGAGCTTTGTCCCTGGCCTTGCTCTCTGAGCTGTGGGGAATGCTTCTTGCTCTGGACTCCCCCTGCATGGTTGTACCCAGTGTGGTTCTCCATGGGCTCTGCCTCAGGAGCGGGGGTTTTGTATTCATAACCCCTTCTAGGGTATGTGTACATCACATCCACCCCCTCTCTGTGCTCCCAGTTGAGG
Organism: Jacana jacana; assembly: GCA_013400555.1. Classification (NCBI taxonomy): domain Eukaryota; kingdom Metazoa; phylum Chordata; class Aves; order Charadriiformes; family Jacanidae; genus Jacana; species Jacana jacana. The sequence continues at coordinate 72,893 of VZTM01013994.1, read as the reverse complement.
GGGGGAATGATTGTACAAATATATTCAGCAAAACATCGTGTAGTAATGTATTTTACTGTACTCTATCATGCCAATCTTGAGTACTTGTTGTATGAAGCTGCTCTGACTAATGTACATCTCTGGAGCTTGGTGTCTCCACTTATGTTTGCAATAAAAATATAGGAAAAAAAGTGTATAAATACTTGTGGAAAATGTCACCATGTCTTTAGGGGTAATAGGGTGCATATTGAATGTAGGACACCACGAGGTTTCTAATGGAGAAAACATACAGAAGCTAGAAGGATGGTGGTTGGTTTTTCGAAGAGTTGACTATGACAACATGCACTGGATGAGCTTCAATAGGCAGAAGGGAAATTTGTACAAAACCCTGCAAAAAGGGGCTTGTGAACTGGGCAGGGGCCTTGCACTGAGAATTTCGGAGTGCGGGGAAAGGCAGCACCCAAGGTGGAAGCAGCAAAGGAGTTCTAGCAGGGAAATGATAGCAATTCAACATGGAATTCATCTGGAGGGTTTGGAAAACCTCTGGTGAGACCACATCTGGAATATTGTGTCCGGTTCTGGGCCCCTCAGTTCCAGAAGGACAGGGAACTGCTGGAGAGAGTCCAGGGCAGGGCTACCAAGATGCTGAAGGGAGTGGAGCATCTCCCATAGGAGGAAAGGCTGAGGGAGCTGGGTCTCTTTAGCTTGGAGAAGAGGAGACTGAGGGGGGACCTCATTAATGGTTATAAATCTGTAAAGGGTGAGTGTCAGGAGGATGGAGCCAGGCTCTTCT
>VZTM01013994.1:32583-70367 GCA_013400555.1 Jacana jacana | reverse complement strand
AGCTGGGTCTCTTGAGCTTGGAGAAGAGGAGACTGAGGGGGGACCTCATGAATGTTGATAAATCTGGAAAGGGTGAGTGTCAGGAGGATGGAGCCAGGCTCTTCTCAGTGACATCCAGTGACAGGACAAGGGGCAATGGGTGCAAGCTGGAACAGAGGAGGTTCCACCTGAATATGAGGATAAACTTCTTTACAGTGAGGGTGAGGGACCACTGGCAGGGGCTGCCCAGGGAGGGTGTGGAGTCTCCTTCTCTGGAGACATTCCAAACCCTCCTGGAGGCGTTCCTGTGTGACCTGCTCTGGGTGTTCCTGCTCCAGCANGTTCTGTGAAAAAGTTGGATTATTGGCTGAACAGGAGAGAAGATGCAAAGACGATGGACTGATGCCTGGTCTGTGAGAGGAAGGCCAGATAATTCTCTCCAAAAATGGTCTGTGACAGAGGACCGCAGTGCCGTTCAGCTGGCAATCAAGCTGGATTTTACACCAATACAATACTCCTGAGACATAGAATTTAATTCATATTTATAAAGGAGTTGGAAATTAATGGCAGCGTGGAGAATTCCCAGTTGCTCCTCCAAGAACATAGGGAAGCAGGAAGTCTGTGTTCTAGGAGTCAGGCTTGCTTTAAAATGAAAACTTCGGATGGAACCTGAGGGACGAGCTCTCCCATCTCTGTTTTCAGATTGGCTGGTCCTGTGCTTGGGAGGTGAACGACATCCTCTTTGAGCAGAAGTAGCCCCAAGATTTTGGTCAATTTTTCAGGTTTGGTTACATTTCCATAGAGTTAGGATTGTTGAGGTCAGGACTGGGGAGGACCTCAGGTGACCCCCCAAAAAATCCTGCGAGAACCTGAGGAAAATCTGTTAAATAAAGAGTGAATGTAGAGACGTGTGTGATGATGAATTATGTGATGCTTGGATACAAGTCGGAATCCGAACTGCTCGATAATAAAATTGAATTTAATTTAATACATCTACCTAATTAGCTGTTCTCTCATTAATAGTGTCACCTGTACTGACGTTTCCCAGCTCTTTCTTCATAAGAAGCCGCAAAAGAGGATGACACCCGCTGGTTTTCTGCAGCCTGGTAGTAACAACTGCTCTCCATTTCTCTTCTTTCACCCTATATTTCTATACTCACTATCTGACAAGAATGGGGTTTTTTTGGCTAAAAACTGCACAATTTAATGTCACGCTGAGTGAAAGTGCAGTTCTCCCAGTAAGAGTTAATGCGAGACCGAATGCCCAGCCAGGATTTTTCACTTGCTGCCTGTCTGTGAGCGGTTACGTGTTCATTTCCATCTTCCTTGTGTGAATCGAGGTCAGGCCGAAGCGAAGGGCAGAAAAACAGGCTCGTGTTTGGCTGTTCAGCTTTGACAGGTCACAGAATCACAGACTGATACAGGGTTGGAAGGGACCTCTGGAGATCATCTCCTCCAACCCCCTGCCAGAGCAGGTCCCACGGGAACGAGCCCAGGTGGGGTTGAATGTCTCCAGGAACGGAGACTCCACCGCCTCTCTGGGCAGCCTCTGCCAGGGCTCTGCCACCCTCACAGGGAAGAAGTTCCTCCTCATGTTTAGATGGAGCTTCTTATGTATGAGTTGGTGCCCATTTCTTCTTGCCCTGCCCCTGGCCACCACTGACAAAAGCCTGGCCCCAACCTCCTGACAGTGTTTAAGTATTTCTGGGTGTTGATCAGATCCTCCCTCAGCCTTCTCTTCTCCAGACTAAAATGACCCAAGTCCCTCTGCCTTTCCTCATCAGAGAGATGCTCCAGGACCCTCATCATCTTTGTAGCCATCCACAGGCATTAGCAGATCGTTCACTGCTTAATCATGGTTAAAAACATGCACCTTATTTTTAGGTTAGACTCAGCTCCTGCCCATCACATCCTGGTTTCTTTCTCCTAGAACAAGGAGGTTTCTTTCATCTGGTTTTTCCTGACCTCACTTACTGCTGCAGAGTGGGGTCTCATCCCTCGAGATGAGACCAACAGGACTCTGGGAGTTCAACACCGTGAAGTACAGCTCCTACTTCTCTACATATTGTCATTCTGCTTCTCAGAACCCTCTCCAGGTGTTCAACCAATGTATTTCCCGGTGGTTTTGGTTGGTTGGTTGGTTCTTTTTTTCCATTTTGATCAAGATGTGACTAATTCTGGTACTGGTCACCCCAGATGGAATGTGGTTTCCTGATTCCTGCTTGGGTTTGCATTCATCTGCATTAGGTGACTGATCTGATCTGTATTAGATCTTCCAGCCTCGGAGGTGGTTCCCAAGGGCTCTAGAAGAATTTATTACCAATGTATAGATATAAATATAGATTATTATGGCAGGTCTATAGGAATTTGTTCCATGCCAAGTCCTCAGCAGCATTTAAATAACTACTATAGCCTTGTACCAGTCCCCCATCTTTGTCACCACTGCTCCTGCAGATTTGGGGTCACCTCCTAGTGGTTGGAAATCATTTTCCATCTTCTCCAGAACTGATAAAAATGTCAAATAACGGAGCTCAGGACCGATGCCGGTGTGACACCGCTGTAAACACACCGGCCTTACAATGATTACCTCAGTGCAATCACATTCAGCGTCTGCTCAGGTTACCAGATTGCTGAAAAAGCACATTTTTTTCATCAAAGCAAAACCCTCTCCTTCCCCAGTTTTAGCCAAAGGACGGGAACTGGTTCTAGGGGTTTTCAATCAAGGGAAGCGGAGACTTTAAGTGGGGTTCTTTTGTGGGAGCGAGAGACCTGAGTTGCTGTGTCAACAGCTGTACCCGTTACCCCAGAAGGACAGCGGGGATGGCAATGGGGAGGAGCAATCCACAGGAGACGCTTTCTAGAGAGAGGCGGGCAGATCAATCAGGCATTCACCCGCCTGCCATTTGGGATCTAGATGAGCGTTTAGGTCCAGATTAAGCTACACAAATTGCACTAAAAATGGAACATGACGTAGGAGAGCCAGCAGCACCGTACCTCGGAATAATGCAGTGACTTGGGAGTTGCAGAGGGATGTCAAAAGCAACGGGTAATTGAATAGAACGGAGCCTCCCCTGCGTGCCGGGGAGAAGGCGGAAACGCAGGATGCAAGCAGCCTCTTCACACGGGTTCTTCGTTTTTCCACCACACTGGAGGAATTGCAGAGAAAAATGTGGCAGTGCAAATTTTTTTTACTGGCAGGTAGAGCCTTTGGTCGTCTCTTTCCTTCACTAGAGCTTCAAGGTGCATCTTTAAACCCAGTCCCCAGGTGACAGGGGTGTGCAGACACCTGCATTTTGGTGTCGTAGAATCATAGAATCATTTAGGTTGGAAGAGACCCTTGGGATCATCAAGTCCAACCATCAGCCCCACNAAATCCCAACTCCCAAGTCCCAACTCCCAAGTCATTGAGAGTCTGGAGTACATTCACATAAATCCATACAAGCAGCTCATCTATGTGAAGGACTTTTATTGCTTTGAACTGTCAACAGTGAAATAACCAACAACAACGACACGTCAGCCGTCCCTGTATTTTGGGGCACCGTTTCGCTAAGGCAACAGCGTAGATAACATAGAGCAGCTTCCAAGTCTGAAAGAAACCCCATCACTTCTGTAAATAAAACAAGGTGGGTGGTTGGTTGGTTGGTTGATTTTTTTTCCTAGCAGGTTGACTTGTAATAGATTCGATAGTGGGAAAAGTATTATGGTGGTGGTTAGTAGGTCGCGAGAGGTTTTCCTTCCCCCCTACTCTACCCTGGTGAGACCCCATCTGGAATATGGTGTCCAGTTCTGGGCCCCTCAGTTCCAGAAGGACAGGGAACTGCTGGAGAGAGTCCAGGGCAGGGCTACAGAGATGATGAAGGGAGTGGAGCATCTCCCAGAGGAGGAAAGGCTGAAGGAGCTGGGTCTCTTGAGCTTGGAGAAGAGGAGACTGAGGGGTGACCTCATGAATGGTTATAAATCTGGAAAGGGTGAGTGTCAGGAGGATGGAGCCAGGCTCTTCTCAGTAACATCCAATGATAGGACAAGGGGTAATGGATGCAAGCTGGAACAGAGGAGATTCCAGGTAAATATGAGGAAAAATTAAAAATTTCTTCACAGTGAGGGTGAGGGAGCACTGGCAGGGGCTGCCCAGGGAGGTGGTGGAGTCTCCTTCTCTGGAGACATCCCAAACCCGCCTGGAGGCGTTCCTGTGTGACCTGCTCTGGGTGTTCCTGCTCCAGCAGGGGATTGGACTGGAGGAGCTTTCAAGATCCCTTCCAATCCCTGAGATTCTGTGATTCTGTGAAACACACGGGCAAAAGATTACAAATACACATATGCTGCTTTCCACAGCAACAAAAGGCGGTATTGTTTGGACTGCCTGTTAATTTGCTTGCCCTGTCTGAGATGTTTGAAGGAGCGGGGGGAATATGATTGAGCAGATGAGCTTTCCCTCTGGGCCCTGCTTCGCCTTGCCCAGCAGCTTCCCAGGGATGCTGGTCCAGGGATGCTGGTCCAGGGATGCAGGCTGCTTCCCTGAGCCCTCTTGTGGGCTCCTTCCTCCACTGCAGCAGGCAGTTCCCACAAACCAGGCAATTAGTTCACCCGGAGAAGATGAGCTTTATGAAACACGAGCCATTTCCTCCTCTCCCTGCATAAGGCACGGGCATGAAAAGAAAATAAGACCCGTATTTCGTTAAAGACATGGAGGAATTTTCAGGGCTGTGACCACAGATATCTTCTTTTTGCTCTGGCATCCAGCAATAACAGTGATTATTGAATTGCAACACAGAAGGCTCCTCTGGGAATAGATCTGCAGCACAGCCTGTCATTGCTTGGCAAAATGCACTCAGGTGCTGATGTAAATGGAAAGGTTGTATATTTGAGATAGCTTCATGGGAGAAATGGTAATAAAAGGGATTAAGAGACACCTGAAATGCTTCTCGCTTTTAAACAAAAATATCAGGACATTTCCTGACAGCATCTGGATTCTTGAGGGAAATTAAATGGCAGGTAATATTCTATTTGGGAGAAAATAAATTAGCAGCATGTGTAAAATATATCTGACTGCCTTTTACGTTATGTCCTTTCTCATCCACGGGATGCGCTGACTTTTGATTCCCTTCTTTATTGGAATTGCTGTGCAGCCTATTGCCCTGCTGCACCCACAGGAACACAGGGGTCCCGGTCATCAAGGCTGCTTAGGTGTTGAAATTCTATTGGTATCTAGATATTTTAGTCCCAGGAGAACCAGTGGGACATTGTCACCTCTTTTGCCCGCCCCCCAGGATCTTCCGAATGAGACAGGGTGTCCCAAAGCCATAATTTGCCCAGTGCAAGGGACTGTTTATGGAATGTATTTTTTTCATGGTGACGGGGTAGAATTACCAGGTTTGTTTAGAAACAGTGGTGTGAAGAGGATTAAACTGCAGATAATTCAGAGAAGAGTGTGTTTCGACAGTTGCATGGTATAAGGCATCAAAAGGTGTTGGGCACCTCAACACAAGAGAGATATCGAGGTGCTGGAGCAAGTACAGAGGAGGGCAACGAAGCTGGTGACAGGCCTGGAGAATAAGGCTTATGAGGATCGATTGAGGGAGTTGGGATTGTTTAGTCTGAGGAAGAGGAGGCTGAGGGGAGACCTCATCACTCTCTACAACTGCTTGAAAGGGCATTGTAGGGAGGTTGGTGCTGGTCTCTTCTCACGGGCAATGAGCGATAGAAGGAGAGGGAATGGCTGCAAGCTGCAGCAGGGTAGGGTTAGGCTGGACATGAGGAAAGAGTTTTTCCCAGAGAGAGTGGTCATTCAGTGAGGTGGTGGAGTCCCCATCCCTGACTGTGTTTCAGAGTAGATTGGATGTGGTGTTGAGGGATCTGGTGTAGGGGAGAACTTGTAGAGTAGGGCTGATGGTTGGACTGGATGATCCCAAGGGTCTCTTCCAACCTGAATGATTCTATGATTGATTCTATGATTCTATGAAAATGAGTGTTAGAGAACACGAAAGAGTAGTCCGTGATAGGACCAAATTATAGCAGAGGAGGAACAGTGGGAATGGGATGTGGAGAGCTGTGGAACTGGGAACAGCTTTCTAGGTCGTCAATGGCAACACTTCTGGATAAACTGGGCAGAGCATAACTGCCAACCAGTGTAAAATGGATTCAACAGAGGCCATGACTTTCAGCAGCAATGTTCTTGGACGATGAAGTGTCCTACAGCTGGCGTCATTAAAAATTCAGCATTTGTCGTATCTCTGTAATTGCAGCCCCTTGGTATCTTCTATTCTGAGTGTGGGAGGTTATAAATATTGTTGATGACTCAGCATTTGCTTTAGACTTCTTGGTCTTTACTAGTCATATTTGCACTACTTGTTCGTGTTGTCGCTGCTCGTCAACGCGAACCTTCACCCAAGTGGAGGAGATTTACAACGAAGTCTGAGGGGCATTGGCCTTTAGTTCAATTAATGCCAATGTGGACTCGTCTTTCATAAAAGGGGCTTTTAAGATTCCTTTCCCTTTTCCTTAAAATACGCAAAAGAAGAACAGGACAATACTTTTTTTTTCACCTTTCTTAGGGATGGGCATGTTCTTTCAAATGCTTTCCAGGCTGGCTGGAAGGATACAGAAATCCTGGTTTGGGGATGAGCAGTTCTGGCAGAAATACCAAGAGACGACACTTCCATCCTTAAAATAAGCCCCCCGACATAAGTGATAATTTAATATACATCATACCATCTGCTTGCAGAAATATGCAAGCTGCTCCCAAAGAAGTCAATGGGAAATGCATTTTCCCTATTATTTTAAACTTTCCAAGGTCTATCTTGATGTCACCGAAGCGTGCCATAGTCACCTCTCCCCTAAGACAAATCCAGCTTGCTGCTGGAGAACAATAACCGCTGCAAAACCCACCGTTCCTCCTCCTCCTCCCTTTGCCCTTCACAACCTGCCGGATGAAAATACGGAGTGCTCTGCCAGTTAAAAAGGCAGATGGGGAAGGGAGAAGGTTTGGGAGCTACTGCAGGGGCCTTGGCAGCAGCTTTTCTCTTTATCCACTGTGTGGTTCCATCTTGAACACTTTTACTAATCGTGACTTCACCTACAGAGACGCGTCAGCAGGCAGGACATGTGCTAACATGTGCAAGGAGAGATGGAGAAGAGAAGACCAAGGGGGGATCTCATCAATGCTTATAAATACCCAAGGAGTGGGTGTCAGGAGGATGGGGCCAGGCTTTTCTCAGTGGTGCCCAGGGACAGGACAAGAGGGAACGGGCACAAACTGGAACATAGAAAGTTCCATCTAAACATGAGGAGGAACTTCTTCCCTGTGAAGGTGGCAGAACCCTGGAAGAGGCTGCCCAGAGAGGTGGTGGAGTCTCTATCTCTGGAGACATTCAAACCCCACCTGGACAAGTTCCTGCTCTGCTCTGGGTGGACCTGCTCTGGCAAGGGGGTTGGAGGAGATGATCTCCAGAGGTCGCTTCCAATATCATTCTGTGATCCTATGATTCTGACCGAGTTCACTGTTTCCCCCATCTATTGGTTTATACAACATGCCAGGCTGAGTCAAGTCTTGCAAAGGTACTTGTGTGTTGGGGTCTTCTGCAGCCTCCCCACAGGCTCACTGGAGCCTGAGTCCAGCTCTGGCATGACTGCACAGACTCCACCAAGGAATCTCCTCTTGCTGATGAGGCCACTCACAAACACTTGTAGAGAAGTTTGGGAATAAGGCACATGTACCATGATACTTCCCCAGAACCTCCTCTTGGCTTGTGGTGAACCTGCAGCTCAGGCTTTTCCTCAGATGCTGATTTGATCTTGTGCCATGAAATTATAATCATTCCCTGCTCATCTCTTTAGAGCAGTTGTCGATCTGCAGACATCCTTCCCTTCTCCAGGATCAACCATCCATGCCAGTCAAATTCATCTCTTCTGGTGTTGGTGGTGTTCTACAGCCTCCACAAACCTTACTCTTTTCATTGACTCTTTCCCAGTGTCCTTTCCCAAGCTTCACAGTGTCCTTTTTGAGGGGGGAGAGAGGGGACTCAAACAGCACACATTTTTCAAGGTGCAAAGACGAGCAAAGCCATCCTAGAACTATGAATGGGTTTGTTTGCAAGAGACCTTTGGATGCCTCCACTCGAATCCTGCCCTTAGAGTAGGTCCACCTTAGCTCAGGTTGCTCAGGGTCTTGTTCACATGGGTTTTGGGTGTCTCCAAGGATGGCAATTCCACCGCCTCTCTGGTCAATGTTTGACCACCCTCATGAGTTTTGACCACCCTCACATGGAGTTTTTTCCCCCATACATCCACCCAGAAGCTCTCAGCTTGGGTGCATTTGAGTCCTGTCCTTTTTCTGTGCACCTCCAAGAAGCCTTTTTGGTCCATCTTCTCAGCACCTTCCTTTAAGGTAGCTGAAGGTGGCAATAAAACCTCCACTCAGCTGTTTGTTTGATCACATCTCCACTGACACCACCTCACTCAGCTTCAGGACTTGTCAGAGACTTAGAGCTCTTCCCCCTGTGCTTTGATTTGCCGTGACTGATGCTGAATCTCGGCTCCCGTTTTATCATCTGGCCTCTGGGTGCTATGAGGTTCCTGCGACTGGTTTTCCTTTGCACAACCTTGAATCATCCAATACTAGCAGCAAATATGTCATCTGTATCAGCAGATTTGTTCAACAGTCCACCTCCCAGCACCAGGGGACTGGTAACGATCCCCCACTCCTGCCAAATGCTTCGTGGCTTGTCCTTCAAAACGGTGGGAAAACACACATAATTCTTGTAGCATCTCAGGCCCACGGCAACTTGCCTCTCTCAACTCTCTGGGAAGGCTCTCTGAAAGGTCCCATACACAACACAACCGGATTAATGGACTAATTAGTGCTGGTGAAGAGCTCCATCAGTTAAATAAGACTTGACCAGGAAGACTTCAGCCCACCAGACCCGTGTAGACTCTTCCCCAGCTTCATGCACTTACCGTGTGTGGTGAGAGTTACTATCAACTGCTTCTGCACAGGTTCAAGTTCCTTTGATGTTCTTCGATGCTACAGCCCATAGATCTGAAGGTTGTTCATTTTACACCCTGGTCCTCTGGTGGCCCCGCAGGCTGCCTGGCAGGCTTCTTAATCCAGTCGTGTTTGGAAAAGGATTGATAAAGTGTTCATGCTCTTAGGAAGTTGTTCTTCAAATCTTTTACTCTACCTTTTTTAATGGAATGTGTGCTCTCTGTTTTTTTTCCTTGTTTGAACACGAAGTCTTCTTACTTGTAATAGCCTCCTTCGCTCTGATCTTTAATTACAGTAGCTTTCTTCTGGTCTTTTTAGAGCCTTTTTTGATACACTCTATGAGTTTTCTCTGAACCTCTAATGTGGTGTCTTTAAACAATCTCTCTGCTGCTTGCAAACATTTCACCCAGTCATGGCTTGTACTAATTTCCTTTTAACAAGTTGCCTCGTTTTTCACGGGGCTCCTTTTGAAATCCGAGGCTGTGCCGGTGATATTTTTGGCTTTCTTCTTCCTACGACGCTACTGAATCTCAGTACATGATGGCTTCTCATCCAGAGCACCCCTTTGATAATACCACAGTGAACCTGGGCCGTGCCAGGAGCTCCTTCTCCACTGCCAACATCTCCAAGAAGTTCTCAAATCTAAAAGTATCTAAAAATTTACCTTCGGCATCAGGTTTCAGCATTGTATTTACTCAGTGCACGTGATTTCCCTCCTTGTTATTGCATCTTGTCCACCCACAGCATCTCTGGTCTCCTTTAGGACATCTTGGGCAGTGTCACTAACCCTGGACTACCTCTGTGATAGTCCTCCTCTTAGGTGTGGTGGTGCAGTCTGTTGGCATCGTGGTATCTATCCCTCCAGTTAACTTGCTTATCTGATGTGACCCTTCTGTTTTCTTTAACTGTGCCACTCCTCCTCCACGATGCAAACTACTCTGCCCCTCCTGCATAATTTAGAGTTTCTTCTCATAGTGTCCTGATTATCTTCTCACCAGTAACTTGCTGTGGTGCCCATTATGTTCATATCTGCCCCCAAAAGCAGTCGAGTCTGGTTCATCTGCCTTGTCTTCCATACCAGTTGCATTACTGTGAGGAGCACATCAATGTGTGCCCCAACTGCCTGGTTTAATGTGCCCACTGAAGTAGGATCTGAATGGCCCAAAGAGATCTTCACTGTTTCCGACTGTATCTTTCTCACCTTCAGTCGTACCCTTCGCTCCAGAACGCACAGTTCTTGGCCAGGATTCAGTTTCCAGACAGCTCCCATCTTTTACATTCACACAGGGACACTGTGCAGCCAGGAGAGGCAAGCTGGAGGTCAAGAGAACAACTTTGCAGCTGGGAGCTGGAGTTTGGACTCGCGGCGAGGACAGGACAATACCTGGAGGTTGGGAGCCTTTGTTTCTAATGCTTCTCCTGCACTTCATTTAATGACCCTTAAAATGGAAAGGCAGAGGACCCCTCTCCCACCTTTTAGAAGCCTGCCTTCTCCAGTGACACCTGCACATGACTTCTCCATCATGCCCCATAGTCCTAATCAACACATTATCCAGACCTCCTTCATGGAAAACCATGTTCCTGTCTGGAGCAGAGAGATCTACAATGCTGCAGGATCTTTCCATACATCTGTGGTTTGCAGGCTGGGGGCTCCCACACATGCAGGGAGCTTTCTTCTAAACACTGAGGAAAGACACTCTTTAAAAGGGAACTGCTGGAGAGAGTCCATGGCAGGGCTACCAAGATGATGAAGGGAGTGGAGCATCTCCCATAGGAGGAAAGGCTGAGGGAGCTGGGTCTCTTGAGCTTGGAGAAGAGACTGAGGGGTGACCTCATGAATGTTTATAAATCTGGAAAGGGTGAGTGTCAGGAGGATGGAGCCAGGCTCTTCTCAGTGACATCCAGTGACAGGACAAGGGGTAATGGGTGCAAGCTGGAGCAGAGGAGGTTCCACTTGAATAAGAGAAAAAACTTCTTCATGGTGAGGGTGAGGGAACACTGGCAGGGGCTGCCCAGGGAGGTCGTGGAGTCTCCTTCTCTGGAGACATTCCAAACCTGCCTGGAGGCGTTCCTGTGTGACCTGCTCTGGGTGTTCCTGCTCCAGCAGGTGATTGGACTGGAGGAGCTTTCAAGGTCCCTTCCAATCCCTGAGATTCTGTGATTCTGTGAAAAGCACAAGGAGAAAAGGAGACAATCTGCTTTTCTTCAATAGTTGAGGGGGTAGAGAAGGCCAACATCTTGTGATAGACCCACATTCACTGCCTTTTCAGAGACCTTGAGATTGCAGCTCTGCCTTGAAACCTTCCCTCCCAACAGAGCACACCGCGAGGACTCAGAAGTCCTTTTTTTTCCCCAATCCTTGTGAGATTGAGGCACAAGGGAGGTGTTGAGCAGATCAGCCCTGCAATGGACACTTCAAATCACCATAACATTAACCAAAGCTGCCCCACCTTCCCTGGCATGTGATTGTTCTTTGCAGGAACACACCTCTCTCTGTATCACCCCAGACACTTGGATGGCCACGGGTTGAGCTAGACCACAAAACTGATTTGGATTAAAATAAACCCCCAAAAAGACATATATCAATTTGCTCATGTTTTAAGGATCTAAATGGCTTCTCAGTCCTACTCCTAAAAGTCTTCAGAGGGGACTGCCACCAAAACCCAGTGGCATTGCCAATCTGCCTGCTTTTTGACCGCCGTAAAGCTCTGGTGGGGCCTGGGCATCGTTTTTCCCCTCCTGCGAGAGCGGAGCTGCTGGTTTGGAAAGGAGTGGGAAAACATTGGGATGCTGGGAGATGCGTGTGCTTGCTGCAGAGCTCTTACAGGTGTGCTAATGAGAGACAGCACTCCACTCATCACAAGCCTGGAGACCTTGGAGAATATTAGTAAAAATGCCAATTTGCACGTCTTGGGGTTAATTGAGGAAATCTCCGACGGAAAATCTTGCTGTCACTTCTGAAGCCTGTTCTGAATACAAATTGCATTTCTCCACAGGATATTGTGAAAGCTTTTCAACTTCTCCCCAAACCTGTAGGAACAAGGAAGGTTCTTGGCTCCCGGTGCTCACAAAGGAAGTTTTCCTTAAAATTTCGTAGTCACTTTTTAGCTGTGTTGACATTGACATGGGACTCGTAGACCAAGCATGGAGAATATGTGGGATCCTCCACCAAAGAAACAAAAAAAGAGATATGAGTATTTTCCCAGACATTACCAAGGCCACCTGTTTTTCTAAGGAAAAGAGACATTTCTGCTTGGGAAAGAACTTCCTTTCTAGTAAGACAACTCCCTTATTTTATGCCTTTACTCTCTGCCAAGTTTCTAGCGGATAAAAACGCTAAATGGATTTATTTTTCCTCTTTTTTTGTGGTCTTTGGTTAAGCTGAGAAGTTGTTTGACAACATGCAATTGTCTCATTGAGAAAATTAGGAAAGCATAGAAAGAAGGAAGTAGTTAATTCGCCTGACACTGATGAAGAATCGGTGCAGATTTCTATTATCCCCAGAAGCACAATATGCTTTTTCATCACCTGATCTTCCAGGGGGGGCTTCTTTGCTTTTACATCTGTTTTATTGTCTGCCACTAGAAGATTACCACCGACAGTGCAACTCACAACCAGAAATCCAGAATCTTTCTGTGTTTAATTGCAAATGCTGTGTGATTCTCTGATCGTTCGATCAGCCGTTGGGGGATTTTAGAAATGTCCTGCTCCACATTATGTCTGTATAATTAACTGCTCTATTTGAAACACCTAATTTTTGAGGAGTTTATGGGGAACACTAGGGAGAGGCATTGGTTTGATGATGATTTTAAACGAATTGTTGCTTGGGTTTCAAAGTTAGCTTTCAGTAGTTTTGACATTCATTCTTTTTCTTTTTTTAAACCAGCACGTCCTGTGGAACAAAAAGATAAAAAATTAATTAGAGAAGGCAAGCAAAGAGAGCAAAAAGACCAAATTTTGCCTTCAGCAAGGGTTCCATAAAACCAGACTCAATTCCTTAACCTCCATCAGAACAGGAAAGTTTTACTAAATTCCTGTCTCCTACCTGTTTCCATCTCGCTGGTTTGAGCATTCAGGGGCGGCTGAGCCATGCTGCTGATTTCAACGCGTCGCAAAGGGCGTAATTAAAAGCAGAACTCTACCTTGATTATCGCTGCACTCATCAGCAGTGGCAAGATGATGAGCTGCTGAAACCTTACAACCATGCAAAGTATTGCAGGTAACACGGTGTGCCCTCCATTGAGGTGGCTTTCTTGGTGCCACAGGGGCAACCAGTGAGGGGAGAAGATCTTGGGGTGAAACCCCCAAGGTGGGTGCTGGAGCCCTGGCTGTGTTTGGTGGTTTCACAATGACTCTTTCTTGGCTGAGTATCAATTCTCCATGAGAGGAATTGGGTGATACCCACTCTTGGGCGAGTATCAATCTCTAAACACCGCATCAACCAAGCGGGAACAAGCAGGAGTTAGAATCATAGAATCATTCAGGTTGGAAGAGACCCCTGGGATCATCAAGTCCAACCATCAGCCCTACTCTACAAGTTCTCCCCTACACCAGATCCCTCAACACCACATCCAATCTACTCTGAAACACAGTCAGGGATGGGGACTCCACCCCCTCCCTGGGCAGCTGATTCCACTGACTGACCACTCTTGCTGTGAAAAACTTTTTCCTCATGTCCAGCCNCACACTGCCCCAAGCCTGGAGCCATCCATGGGGTTGGTGTGGCCCAAGGGCAGGACCTGGCACTTGGCCTCGTTGAAGGCCATGCCATTAACATTGGCCCATCTATCTAGTCTGTCCAAGTGCCAAGAGCATCCCTGTTCTCAAGCAGATCAACACTCCCACCCAACTTGGTGTCATCTGCAAACTCACTGACAGTGTTTTCTATGTCCCTATCAACATCATCAATGAAGATATTAAAAAGGAAAGGCCCCAGCACTGAGCCCTGAAGAACCACTGGTGACCGGCCGCCAGCTGGATTGAACTCCATTGAGCACCAAAAGTGCTTTTTCTCGCAAAGGCAAGAGACACTGAGAGGATAAACAAAATTAATTGGTGCCTGAAACAGTAAAGGTACATACTACAATGGCTAACTGTACCATGAGTGCAGGTTTCAAGATCTGTCACAAGCTGCTGAAGGAGAAAAAAAGATCTCTCTTTTTTTCACCAGCGATAACATGGGAAAAGGCAGTCGCTTTTGAAGAGAAATTAGGAACAAAAGAGAACACATGGGGTAAAACGTTTTAATAGTCAGAGCCAGAAGATCCTACTCATTTCCTGTAGAAGGAAAGTCACCAATAATTGGAAAGGGGAAAGCCCCCATGATTAAAAGAAGAAGAAGGCTGACAGTCTGTGCATCAATGCTATTCTGTTTCAAGACAGTTGTGTTCACAGGGTGGTACAATCAAATCAGACACAAAGCTGCAGAAAGGCACCAGGGCTGGCAGAGGGAACATCAAAGATTCGCTCCCCGGTGTAAGGAAGAGATGGAAAACTAAATCTCAAGTGGAAAATGAGGTTTTGACCCTGGCTGAGGTTGACCAGAAAGACTAGCCCAAAACACGAGATGTAAAACCTGGCAAAACCAGTGTTGTGGGTACATTTAACATGTGACATTCGTGGTTCTCACAAGGTGTTGGGCTCCATTTCTTCACCTTGGTCACAAAATGGGTATGAGCCTGGTGAAGCCAGAGCAAAGTTGCTGCATCTTGAAGTTTTCTGCTAGAAGAGATACTATGGAAAAGGCACAGTTCCCTGTTCACTCCTCATGGCGAAATTACTTTAAAGCTGCAATGATTTGTGGGGGTGAAAATGGGTTTATATAGAGGTGTTTACTTACAGTCATGTAAAACTATGGATCAATATATACATGTACCCGTATCTGTGTATACTTCCTTAGGCAGTTTTATCACCTCTATCACAAAAGAGATCTGAAACACGTGGCTGGGACACACACACTGAATTCGTTTCCTTGCAGACCACAGCCTCCTTCGACCACAGACCTGTGACTAAATTTCCTAGGACCAGAAGTAGATTTTCCAAGGAGTCTTGGTGTGTGTCAGTACCAAAAAGCTGTGAGGAAGGGCTGTCTCAGCACCTTAGTGAGAGCTGCAAAGGCTTATACCTCTCCAGTGGGGTAGTGCTGGGACAGGTGACACCAGCTCCTGCAGCCCTGTCTGTGGCATCGTAACAGCACTTGTTATTGCAAGTAGCTTATAAGGACTTTCCTCCTTACAGTTTTCCCAGTTCTGCACCTACTCCAGATGCTCCAAGCTTTGCTTTCAAGAAAAAAAGGATTTTTTTCTCTTTTCAAGTGCTGTTACAACACATTCACCCATCAGAGCATTCAGAACACAAGGGATGGACAAGCAAGACCTTTCCTGCCCGGAGCAGGTTTGTCCTCTCATTTCCTTCTCTCTGACCTCCCTCTAGACTCTTCTCGGGGACGGGGATGCTTGTACCTCCTTCAGCTGAAGCTGTAGAGGTGGGTCTCTAATGTGCCATATGTTCATCGAGCTGCTGGGAGAGACCTGTGACCCAGACCTTGCTCCATAAATTAATCCCTCATTTCCATTCACACAAACAAACTAAAGGAGGTTGGGTGAAGGTGAGAGAATGGCCCTTTGCCCCGAGGCCAAGCGGTACAGATAAGCTCACTGTCCCAAAACAAGGGTGGCCGTGTCCACACCGCTCTCTGGGAATGACCCCTGGTTCATGCAATCCCCTCTGCTGGGCCAGGGGATGGTTTGGGTCAATGTTTGCTGCCACAGACCAAACCTATGCCAAGGAACACGCTGGCAGTTTAACACTGCCCTCACAGCCCAACACCGTGGGCATAACCAGGGTCTCCCCCTTGCAAAGTCAGGTTAAGGGGTCACATTTCCTCTTCCTGCCTCTGGTGCAATTATTATTTAAATGCCAAGTAAAGCTGAAAAGCTTCTACTGAAGGAAGATAACACCTACACCCTGCCCTGGGATCACAGCCCAGGAGCTTTGCAGAGAGGCGGGGGCTCAAACTCTTCAGAGAAAGAAAGGAAGGCATAAACCCCTGGTATCCAGCATCCTGCCAGAGACCCCCATTCCCAGAATTCATGAAGAAAACCCAGTCCTCCCTTGGTCTGTTTTGTGCTGGTCCTGACTCGCTAAAACCTTCCTACCAGATTGAACCTCTGAGATGGGATTAATGGAGGAAACCTCAAACATGAACCATGACAGGTTCATTGCCCAGTGGCACCCCTGGCACTGTTAAATACGCTGTTTAATAGGGGCCACTGACATGCTTGGGAAGGCAAATGTTACTCACTTGAGCATCTCTGAACACCAGCTACCTCCTAGGTTATACAGCAACCCAGCCCAGACTCTGAAGAAACAGATTTAGGAATAGCACAGCTAACCCAACCCTTGGACCCGTGACATCCACCTGAACTCCCTTGTGAGCCTTGCTTTTAGTGGCTCATTTTCCTGCCCATAGAAGGAGGCTCACCTCTCCCACCTCCCCACCCCGATAAAAGTGTCATGAAAATAAAGACATGGGACTGGTGGATGTTAAGGTGCCATATGAGTAACCTTCTCCAGTTCTGTTTCCAAAATCCACACTGTCTCCCTGCAGCAAGACACCTCTTTCTTCACCCTCTTCAAGGCATTTCAAGTGAAGACAGACTCAGGAAGGGGTTTCTGAGACCCTGCCCAGCAGGGAGAGTTTCTGCATCTTAATAGGAGGGGAGAGAGACGAAAACAAGAACCCTGCAGGGACTGAGGTTGTGGCATGGGGACATTGCACCAGGAAAATTGGGATGTGCCATGGAGAAATGACATGGTCTCCCACAACATCCTCCTCTCTAAATTGGAGAGGTAAGGATTTGATGGGCAGACTCTTCTCTGGATGAGTAATTGATTGGATGGTCACATGCAGAGGGCAGTGGTCAACAGCTCAATGTCCAGATGAGATCAGTGGCAGGTAGTGTCCATATTGGGACATAAGTGGACAGTGGGACAGAGGACACCCTCAGCAAGTTTGTGGATGACAACCTGAGTGGTGCTGTTGACACTCCTGAGGGGCACGACGCCATCCAGAGGGACCTGGACAAGCTGAAGAAGTGGGCCTGTGTGAACTTCATGAGGTTCAACAAGGCCAAGCACAGGGTCCTGCACCTGGACTGGGCCAATCCCAAGCACAAATCCAACCTGTGTGGAAAATAGATGGAGAGCAGCCCTGAGGAGAAGGACTTGGGGGTATCAGGGGATGAGAAGCTCAACTCAAGCCAGCAACATGCACTGGCAGTCCGGAAAGCCCCCTGCCCCCTGGGCTGCATCCCAGCAGCATGGCCAGCAGGGTGAGGGGGGCAATTCTGCCCCTCTGCTCCACTCTGGGGAGACACCCCCCGGTGCTGCCTCCAGCTCTGGGTCCTCAGCACAAGAGGGACTTGGACCTGTTGGAGTGGAACCAGAGGAGGCCACAGAGATGCTGGGAGGGCTGGAGCCCCTCTGCTGGGAGGACAGGCTGAGAGAGTTGGGGGGGGGTGGTCCTGGCTGGAGAAGAGACTTTACTGCAGCCTTTTGGTACCTAAAAGGGGCCTACAGGAAAGATGAGGACAAACTTTGTCGCAAGGCCTGGTGTGATAGGACAAGGGGAAATGGTTTTAAACTAAAGGAAGGGAGATTTGGACTAGATACAAGGAAGAAATTGTTTACACTGAGGGTGGTGAAACCCTGGCCCTGGTGCCCCATCCCAGGAACCATTCCAGGTCAGGTTGGACAGGGCTCTGAGCAACCTGGTCTAGGTGAAGATGTCTACTGCTCATTGCAAGGGAGGTAGCCTAGATGGCCTTTAAAGGTCTCTTTCAACCCAAAGCCTTTTATGATTCTGTGAAATGCCTTTGCACTGCAAATACCCCCCAAGACCATTATCATACTGTGTTTTGTTTAAAAAAATAAAAGCACTGATTTTCTGGAAATCTCATGTGACCCCAAGTTGGCAATCCTTCCGCCTTGCACCTTTTAAATGGTACAAAGAAAAAGAAGCTCATGATTATTGCTTGCACTCAAACCTGAGCCTTGCAAAGTAGCAGCAACATGCCCATGGCGAGGAAGATCTCTGGTTCCCCCAAAAGTCCAGGTTTCCTGCTCGCAGAGGGACTGGGAGAAGCTGATCCCTTCAGCCCTCCTTTCTGTGTGCCTCCGAGCGTCGTATTTGTGCTTTATCACAGCAGTGCACCCCATGAGATCCCCTGCTCACCCACCCTCTATTAAAACTCTAACACCTCTCAGGAGCCACCGCTTTCCAAGAGCCATGAGCCTTTTTGTAGGTTCATCTGGTGTTTTTTGTTCCTGGCGTGTTTTAGTGTGGATTAGGGCGCAGTAAGGACAGCTGTCCCTTCCCCGGTGTGATTTACCACTCTGCAGTAAATCTGAGGGGTACCTGGGATGTTCATCAGCAGTGCTTCTATATTTATTTCACAGTGACTAATAAAAATGTGGGAAGGTGTCAGACCTTGTTTTGATCCATGTGAAACTTTCATAAACATCCCTCCTTTTGACAGCGATTCTCCTCCGCGGAGGGTTCTGTGAGCTCTTCCTGTACTGTATCTATTACAAGGAGATTTCATTGACATTGTGGTGTCATATGGTGCTAATTTAAATGCTTTACAGAAGTCCAAGGACATCATATTTACTCAAAAAGCAACACTCATTTTTGGCACCGACTGCCTGCTGATGAACGTTATTGAATTGCTGGCTGCTCAGTATGAATTACTTCTGCAGTGTCTCATAGCAGGAGATCATAGAATCATAGAATCATAGAATCATTCAGGTTGGAAGAGACCCCTGGGATCATCAAGTCCAACCATCAGCCCTACTCTACAAGTTCTCCCCTACACCAGATCCCTCAACACCACATCCAATCTACTCTGAAACACAGTCAGGGATGGGGACTCCACCCCCTCCCTGGGCAGCTGATTCCACTGACTGACCACTCTCTCTGGGAAAAACTCTTTCCTCATGTCCAGCCTAACCCTACCCTGCTGCAGCTTGCAGCCATTCCCTCTCCTTCTATTGCTCATTGCCCGTGAGAAGAGACCAGCACCAACCTCTCTGCAATGCCCTTTCCAGCAGTTGGAGAGAGGGATGAGGTCTCCCCTCAGCCTCCTCTTCCTCAAACTAAACAATCCCAACTCCCTCAATCCATCCTCATAAGCCTTATTCTCCAGGCCTCTCACCAGTTTCGTGTCCCTCCTCTGTACTCGCTCCAGCCCCCACCCAGATAATCCCACCCAGAGCATGTTGTTAAGGCCTTAGGTTGGTTAGGTGAGATAAAGCACGACAGGAGTGTCCTGCACTGGTCCGAATCACCAAGCCTTGTTGGTCCTCCCTGTTCTTGAGGAAAATGTGGAAGCTGATATTGTCCCAGGTCATTGATACTGTCCCAGTCTCTGAAGAGCCTCACAGGAACATCCCCGGATCATTTGCTCCACCCCACCTCTGTATTTTATACAATGTTCAATCTAGATTTAGATGAGGAGGAGCAAGGGCATTTGGCCAAGGGTGGACAACAGGATCATTTCATACCGGGAACAGCACATAGGGTATAAAATTTGGCTGTGTAGCGGTCTCTATATCAGCAGTCCAGAGAACTCCTTGCCCTGGAGCCAGACCCCTGAGCCCTTCCTCATGAAACCATTGCACTAGAAGGGTCCCAAATTAGTAATTCCCTGTTGGGGAGAGCCCAGCTTCCTGCTGATGGAATGGGCTGAGGACAATTCTTGTACATCTTCTATTAGTATTGGGATTAATACTGGTTCTTTAGTATTACTGTTAATTGTTTAGTCTGGTCCTATTCAATCTATTGCTGTTTCAACCCCACTGATTCCTTACTTTCCCTGATTCCCCTTTCCAAGTGGAGAGGGGTCACCTGGAGACATGACAATTGCTTGAATGACACTAAACTGTTACGGGTTTTCTCAAACCACGACAACTGGTGAAGATGTTAAATAACATTGGTCCCAGGATGAACCCTGGATGGACACCACTCAGTACTGGTTTCCACCCAGACGTTGTGTCACTGACTGTATCTCTCCTGTTAGCTCTTTTCTGAACCCTCCATCTCCCCAGGAAGAGCTGGCAAAGTTGTTGGGGGGCAGGGACAGAACACTGGGAGCCTCAACATTCCTACCCGGGAGACCAGCAAACACAAGCACCCACACCAGTTTGGTGCATCCACCGTGCACAGCACTCGGTCCGGAGTCACTCCCTGACCATCGCACTGCCCACCCTGTGGCACCTACACTGTGGTCCCTGGGCCCTCCCTGCTGCCCCACCTACTGGAGAAGCCATTCCTCTTCCCCAAAGCCTCCAACGCCAGAGGTAAGGACTGACCCCGACCCCAGTGGCCCACGAATGCACTTTGGGCAAATCCACAGCCCTTCCTCCCGTTGGATTTCTCCTTCCTTCTTCTCAGTGCCCTGGTGCTCCATCCCTCCCACCCCAGCTGGGGATGGCACGGCCAGCGTTGGCTCATGTCTCTCTTCCAGCATCCACCAACCTCTGCCAACTGCCAGGGCAGGGGCAGCATCCACTCCCTGCACCCCCGGCCACAGAAGCAGGTATGGCACTAACGTCGCTCTAGGATGATGTACTTGCTCCAGGATCCTTCCCTGTGGGGGTTTTTGTATGACTGTGTGGTTGTTGGAGCGATTTATATCCTTTTCAGCAATTTTACCTTCCAAAGTCGTGAGATTAGGTCCCAGAATTATGTGACCACCTTAGATAAAGCAAGGGTTTGTTTGAATGGCAAACAAAGGTTTTCATTCACCTCCTGGGTTTTGCAGGTGCTCCATTTGCTTCAAGAATGTCTCTACGACTCCAAGAGATAAGAAGTTGCATGAAAAAGGAAAGTTGGTTTTCTCCTACAAGGAGCTACTTGATAGTTCCTGGGGAGGTGTCTTGGGATTATCTTTAAAATGGTGAGATTTGCCATAATATCGTGAGTAGCAGCGACCTCACATTGCTGCCTGGGCAGGACAGTCGGGTGTCTTTTATAACCCTAAGGTACAACAGCAAAATATTTCAGAAAGAAAATAAATGTGATGTATTCATAATTGCTAATGTGATTGAGAATGTACATTTAAGAAATGTAATGGCATAAACCTGAAGAAATCTAATTCTGAAAGGAAGCTGTCTAAATTTAGAGTGATGTAGTACTAATTAATCCATTTAGCATTCCATGCTGGTTTCAGCCCCAGGAATGACTGAACAGAGGAACGCCCCCAGCTTAGGAGGGGCAAGGGAAAGGAAAGAGGTTGGATTTTCTTTTCTTTTGGGGCTTGGGTTGGGTTTTTTTGCTGTCAAATCAAAACAAACCACCTCAGATCGTCTCTGTGACAGAAGTGTCTTTTCCAGGTCGATTTGCAATAGCTGGGCTTGGATGGAAGGGCTTTCTAGCAAACTTGTTGGTTTTCATGCAAGTAAAAGCCATGTCTACATCAGTGAGGGTTTTATTTGCATCAGGCCAGCAAGACAGAGCCCTGGAGAGTTAGAATCATAGAATCATAGAATCATTCAGGTTGGAAGAGACCCTTGGGATCATCCAGTCCAACCATCAGCCCTACTCTACAAGTTCTCCCCTACACCAGATCCCTCAACACCACATCCAATCTACTCTGAAACACAGTCAGGGATGGGGACTCCACCCCCTCCCTGGGCAGCTGATTCCACTGACTGACCACTCTCTCTGGGAAAAACTCTTTCCTCATGGCCAGCCTAACCCTACCCTGCTGCAGCTTGCAGCCATTCCCTCTCCTTCTATTGCTCATTGCCCGTGAGAAGAGACCAGCACCAACCTCTCTGCAATGCCCTTTCAAGCAGTTGTAGAGAGGGATGAGATCTCCCCTCAGCCTCCTTTTCCTCAAACTAAACAATCCCAACTCCCTCAATCGATCCTCATAAGCCTTGTTCTCCAGGCCTCTCACCAGCTTTGTTGCCCTCCTCTGCACTCGCTCCAGCAGATATACTATAGATATACTAGATATAGATTACTATAGATTAGATAGATTAGATATACTATATAGTGGTGTGTCCATACACACATACCTATGTACACATAGGTATCATCCAGGGACTAACCCAAATCTGCTGTAGCCAGGCCAACCCAAATATTTCCATCAGTGCAATGAGCTTGGGATGGAAGATCTCCAGTTACCTGCTCAAAACCTTCTTGTGGTCCCTACATTGCATCACATCAAGGCTTGCTTCAAGGGTCCTCAAACCAAGACACCCTCCAAAGGCAGGGACACCACTCTAGTCTCCAGGCCCAGAAGAGGGTTGGCTGAGTTTTAGCTTCCGAGAGGAGAGAGGCAGTAAATTCACATGATGGTGGCATGGGGAGATGGTGGGATCTGGCAAAGCTTCTGAAGCAAAGCAACCTCAGGGTCAGCATCACTGCTCACTGGTTCCCACCACTCTGGGACCAGAAGTAAAAGACACTCCAGGCTTCTTTATAAGTATCATTGATATCATGAAGGAAGGAGTTGAAGCATAAGATTGGTGAGTAGTGCATCTTTTGAGTGTCTTGGCATAGAGAGTGTGGAGACTCCAGAGACAGAACTGTCACCTGAATTAAAAGCAGTAGGTGTCAAGGGACATTACACTGAGATATCTGGAACAAGGACATATTTTCTTTCCATGTTGGTCAGACATGTGTAACTGTGGGGCCCTGGTCCAGACGTGCAGAAGGAGGTGGTGAATAGCAAGCGGGTTACGCCTGAGCTGTCACTGCTGCTGTATGGGAGATGCCACACCATGAAATGCACTCCTTTTTGGGTCTAGGCAAATGTTTGCCATGAAAACAGCCACTGGGAACTCCCAGGACTGGGACCACATCAAATAGTGTGACAGGGAGGTTCCCTGGGGGACTCAGGCAGGGATGCTCCTTCTAGCCTCTAAAAAGAAAAAGGCTTCTAAAACCAGAATATATCTTATATATGTGTGTGTGTGTGTGTGTGTGTAGAACATCACATCTGTATAGGCTCATGGAATAGTTTCAGCTAGAAGATACCTTTAAGATCATCAAGTCCAACCGTTAACCCAGTGCTGCCAAGTCCACCCCTAACCCACGTCCCACAGCACCACATCTGCCCATCTTTTAAATACTTCCAGGGACAGTGACTCCACCACTGCCCTGGGCAGCCTCTGCCAAGGCTTGACAACCCTTTCAGGGAAGAAATTTTCCCTAGTATCCGTCCTAAAACTGCCCTGGTGCAACTTGAGGCCATTTCCTCTTGTCGCATAGCCTGTTCCTTGGGAGAAGAGACCGAGTCGTCCCCCCCAGCTACACCCTCCTTTCAGGGAGTTGGGGAGAGTGAGAAGGTCTCCCCTCAGCCTGTTTGTATAAATAAGGTTGGGGGGGGGGGGTTTAAGGCCNGGGGGGGGGGGGGGGGGGGTTTAAGGCCTTCCATTAACACCCAGCTTGGCCTGCAGGTGCTATGAAGTGATGTGCCAAGGTTGGCCGAGCTCTGCCCGTTTGAGGCCGCTCAGGAATTCATCGCTGGCGTCTGCGCAAGCGGCTGCGGACGTGAAGTCACGGGGGGAAAAGGGAGGAGCCGCCGACGCCGCTTCGCTCCCCCAGATCCCCTGGAACTGAGCAAGGACTTTCTTCAAGCTAAAAGTATTTCGAGTGTTTAATTGCCAGCGCTACATAACAATCTGGAGTAATTATATAATTAGCAAGAAATTGCAGCTCCCATTTAGGTACTCAGGAACAAGTCAAATTTAGGTTTGATTTTTTAAAAAGGTGGGAAGTTGTGCACATGTGGGTTTTTGCATAACGATGTGACCTCAAAGAAGCCAGGCAGTGGATCTTTGTTTTCTTCCTTTCCATAAAGAACCATTTCGGTACAAAATAGTTAAAGTAAGACTTGGTTGAGAAGATTGAGAAGCTCTGCCAGGAGAGCTGCCTGGCAGAAAAGGACCTGGGGGTGCTGGTCAACAGGAGGCTGAACATGAGCCAGCAGTGTGCCCAGGTGGCCAAGAAGGCCAAGGGCATCCTGGCTTGCATAAAAANGCCCAGGGAGGTGGTGGAGTCCCCATCCCTGACTGTGTTTCAGAGTAGATTGGATGTGGTGTTGAGGGATCTAGTGTAGGGGAGAACTTGTAGAGTAGGGCTGATGGTTGGACTTGATGATCCCAGGGGTCTCTTCCAACCTAAATGATTCTATGATTCTATGATTCTATGATTGAGAAATCTAGGGGAATTGTTGTTTAAAAAGTTCTTTCGGATTAATTGTTTCCTCACCAGAAAACTTGCCAGGATAGGTAGCATTGGATTTCAACTTTGAATGGAAACAACCCAATTGGACCAGCTCCAGGGACAAAGCCTTGCTAGGGAGAAGATGGGAGAAGAAACCAAATCTAACACCCAGATCATAATTCTTCCCCTCTGGTGGGAGTTGCCCTCTGACACAACGGTGTTATCTGGTACTTTATAACCAGGGTTGGAAAAAAGGGCTATCGCATCCGTGCCATATTGCTGATCCTGTTGTTCAAGTGATCAACGTTGCATTCATTAAAGCCATTGGAGTCTTGCCATATACACCAGCCAAATTTCCTCCCCGAGTGAGCTCCCGACTCTCCCAACGAGAAGCGATTTTATGGAAGAAACAATGATGTGAGCAGCTCGTACGCGCAGGCTGAGGGAAAAAAATGCCTCTGCATTTTCCACCCAGATGTGTAAAATGAAGACCCTGCCTAACTAACCCCTTTTAAAGTCTCGAGCGGGGCCCGGGAGATATAATTGATTCGGATTTTTTAAAAGCTGGTGCCAATTTCATCAGAAAGATGTCTTGTGCAGCTAAAGCCCACCGGGATCTGGCATGAAATAATGGAATGGTTAAGTAACTTATTGCAGACAGCAAGGAGAATTTGTAGCAGAAACTGTAGGCACGTCGTGCTGGTGCCAGGTCAGAGAAATCAGTCATAAAATTGATTTCATTTGGTGGCGATGCGAAAAACAAAGGTGCCAGACAAAGGGAGATGGGGCAAATGCCATGGCCCTGTTGCAACACCGAGGCTCTGAATGGGGAGAGAGGGGTGCAACAATGGGAGAGGGGGGGGGAAAAATGGCTCGAAGAGCTGCATATGGAGACTGAAATTCTACTGCAAACTTTGGAAGCTCCATTGTCACGTGGAAAAGTAATTTAATAGGCAGGCAGACAGATAGCTGTGTCTCAGCTAAATGCAGGGCTGAGCAAACCTCATTGATTTCCATGGAAGGCGGCCATGGTCAGGGGCAGATCCTGCACCGGGGGCTGCAAAAATATGGAGGACGTTGATGCAGGGCTGGGGAGGAAAGCGGCATCCCACACCATCCTGGTGGCATCAACCCTTCCACCCAACACCAACCTCCCTCATGCTACAGAGGGGACGTGTCCCGGCCAGGGTACCCAGGATGGGAGCTGTGCTAGGAAATTTTACAGCTGCCTCCTAAGCAGCCAAAAAAACCCCAAAAAGAAGCCCAAGCAGTAAATTATCAACAGAGAGAAGGAATTTGATGGCGGAGATGGCGAAGAGGGGAATGGGTTTTGGAGATAACCGGCGTCGCGCCATAGATAGAGGATGTAAATCCCTGCGGTCGGGTCTGGCCGTTTACACCGCCAGGATCCAGCCCTTTGTTTCCCCTCAGACTCTGGGATTAGTGGAAATGAAAAGGATAAAGAACAGACCTCATGAAGCTGCGATTCACCCGAACATTAATGTATGCGCATAAAAGGGACGGCCACCCGGGCCAGGCTGCGGAGAGAAAAGATGCTAAGGTCATTCAGGAGCAGATGTCACCTTAGCAGAAAACAAAGCAGTAAAATGAACAAGCCTCAATGGACCAAACGCCTTTTCAGGCAGGCTCCAGAATTCGTGTTCCAGTAACAGACATAAATGTAGGGGGAAAACGTGTGTGTTTGTTTCTTCCTTTCCCGGCGATACAACCGCGTACCCGCCTCTGCGCAGGAGCTACTTGAAATAAAGCTAGAACAACCCTTATCTCTTATCAGCACTCGGGATTTGCAGTAATGAAAAGATTTGCATAACAAATGCTTCTTCTCCTTGCGCTGGTTGGGATGGAAGTATTAATTTCCCTTACCTTTCTGCCATATTTTGTTATTTTTTTTTTTTTTTAAAAAATATACCCACCTTAGAGTCAAAAATACAAACCCTTCTTTTTAACTGCTGCCTAAGCCCTTTCTGCATGCTGACTTTCTCCTGCCGCAGTTTGGGGATTGAAATAAATAAAATCTTTTGCCCTCTTTACAGTCTCCTTATGGCTCTTATGTACTTTCAGAGAAAATAAAGACAAAAGGTCTCGTTCATCCCTGGTGTGGCGCCGCTTTACTCCCCTGTCGCTCTGCAGGCTTCTGTAGCCCTGTTTAGAACAAGGGAGGTGAGAGAAGGATCTGCCCCGCGTAGTCAATTAATTATGAAGTCAATCAGGAGGTAAATATATGCATTAGCATCGGCGAGGGCTAGAGGGGATCTCTTCTGCTGTATCACAGCGTCTTTATGCACATCAGCCTGCTCTGCCCTTTGATCATTTATGCTGGCAGCCGTGCCCCCCTCCTGCGTGCTCGTGTTAGATCTCCTGAGCTTTGTGCCTCGGCCGGGTGGCAAGGGGGAACTCGGGTTGCTGCTCCCAGGGCTGGGAGCCAGAGGCATGGAGGGATGGATGGACAGACCTCCAGAGGTTCTCCCAGCCGGCACTCAGCCTCCCTGTGCAGCGAGGTGGGATGAAGTAGTCTCAGCCCACTCCTGGTAGATATTTGACTAATCCTTTCAACCCAACAAGGGCTCTCAGAGACCTTCCACAGGCCACACACCGACACAAAACAGGGGAGAGTGATTGCCCAGAGCTAGGGCCTGTGTGAAACGTGGTGTGAGTCGTGTTAGACCTGTGAAGTTCCCTGTTCAAGCCCAAATTGCTCTTGTTGAAGAGGTGGCAGTCATATGGATATGTATTTTTCTTTTCAAGACATTCTCGAACCACTTTTAGAATGGACCAGCTTTCCTAATATCTAGCCTAAATCTTCCTCCACCAAATAAAACCTATTTCTTCCAATCTTCTTCATGGGGACCAGCCTACATTTGCTCCAGAATAGCCTTTCACAAGTGCATTCTCTCCTGTTGCCTCATTATTGCTCTTTGGTAGCAAATAAACCACCCAAATGCAGCTTTCTGCTCCCCTTTTTCTTGTCTTCGTTCCAGCAGCAGCAGAAAGCACAGGAGAAACACTGGAGCAATAGCCAGCCCAGACTCCTGCCCTGGATCACGTCTGTGATTTATCCTGTCTGGTGAGGATTTGGGGTTCCCCCCTTGCACCACGCTCCTTGCCACAGCTGTGCTTTTGCATGGAAGCATCACAGGAGCATGGGTTCCACCTCAGACATTGGGGTGGACAACTCTTCCTTTGGGTCCCCACCACAAATCCCCCACCCTGGCTTGTGTACAAGCAGTGTACTTGCTCTTTCATTTTTTCTTCTCCACTGAAACCTTGGTGGGCCGCAAAAGGCTTTTTTTTTTTTTTTTTTTCCAGGCTAAATAACTCCTTGGATAAATCTTCATTTCTATTTTTTATTTTTAAATATAACAAAGAAAGATCAAACATAATGTGTCCACGGGGGGGCTGGGAAATTGCAGCATGTTACTTACAGTGTGACTTTCCGCATACAAACAGAACTCCAAGCTGGTTTTATCCTCAACTTTGAAAAGACAAAGTGCAGAGAGAAGCGTTAGACCCGATCCTTTCAGTCCTGTGACAAACAGCACGTGCGTGGGGTGGGACCACACAGCCCACAAAGCAGCAAGCTCCTTGGAAAAGAGAAATGGGTTATTGACTGGGATGTTATTCTTGAGTTTCTTCAGGCAGATTATTAGCAAAATAAATGTAAGTAGGAAAATGAAAGGCTGGAGAGAAGGAGCAGGTTCTCTTGCAAACTTCTGAGTCCCTTTTGCCGCTCACCTTTCGCTCGTGCCCAGTTGCGGGGTCACTAGTCAATGAACACCATTCTGATGTCTGATTTCTACCTCATTAGTACGACTTTCACCTCTTTGTAAACTATTCTGGGGAAAAAACAGCATCAAAACTTGGGCTCACTGTCCAGCTCACGAAAGGCGAGTTACACCATCATATTTTTGCTACCAAACGGGGACAACTGTGGATTTCTCGGCCAGGCACCTGGCTGCCTACGGGAACGTTGAGCCGTTGTTCGCTCCAGGTTGCTTGGGAAGAGCTGTCTCTGGAAGACTCATTAGAATTTGCAGCGTGAATATTGTTTCCCCAAGTAATCAGACTCTGTTCTGACATACCCACAAAATCCAAGATAAAGTCCCGTTTCGTGTCAGGCAGAAGTCGGTGTATTACCCATGCGGACATTAATATGGTAAAGCAACTATTTCTGCCCAAGAGAGGAAATTAAAAATATTACCATTCTTTCCAGTTCATTGTGCTGGAACAGTCCATATTAATGATATCCATAGGTCAAAAAAAAAGGAGAGGGGGATGCTTCCTCCTTCATGGACATTATGTAGAAAATTTAACAGGCCCTTTATTTATTTCTTTTTCTTTATTTAGGACACTCACGCATGCCATCTCTCATTTCAGGGCACTGTGCTTTTTAATTAGGACATAGGCTTTGGAATAAGTGCATTTAAGAAGAATTGCTAAAGAAATAAAACCTGAGGACATTAAACTAAAATGACGAGGAATTAAAAATGCATATGGTTTTCCTGATTTCTCCCCCAGGAATCGCTTTGAGATTGTTGGGTCATCAACAACACTTTTTTAAACTTAAAATAGAAGAAACTTTATTCTTTCCCCAATAGGGCTGGAGAGGGAGATGGATCTCTGCAACAGGACAAATAATTCTCAGGTCTCAAAATTCCACACTAATGTACAGTCTAATTGGGTTCAGCATCCAGCCACCAGTTTGCCAGGACAATGTCCATGGCTGACTTCCACATTCCTAATCATAGAATCATAGAATCATAGAATCATAGAATCATTTAGGTTGGAAGAGACCCTTGGGATCATCAAGTCCAACCATCAGCCCTACTCTACAAGTTCTCCCCTACACCAGATCCCTCAACACCACATCTAATCTGCTCTTAAACACAGTCAGGGAGGGTGACTCCACCACCTCCCTGGGCAGCTGATTCCACTGACTGACCACTCTCTCCGTGAAAAATTTTTTCCTAATGTCTAGCCTAAACCTACCCTGCTGCAGCTTGCAGCCATTCCCTCTTGTCCTGTCGCTCATTGCCTGTGAGAAGAGACCAGCACCAATCTCTCTCCAATGCCCTTTCAAGCAGTTGTAGAGAGGGATGAGGTCTCCCCTCAGCCTCCTCTTCCTCAGACTAAACAACCCAAACTCCCTCAATCGATCCTCATAAGCCTTATTCTCCAGGCCCTTCCCCAGCTCCGTGTCCCTCCTCTGCACTCGCTCCAGCCCCTCCAGACCTCTCTTGTGCTGAGGTGCCCAGAACTGGACACAATACTCAAGGTGCGGTCTCACCAGTGCTGAGTACAGGGGGACAATCACCTCCCTACTTCTGCTGGTAATGATCTGGGGGAAAAAAGAGTCAGGTATTCCATTTCATTCTGGCTGTTTGGTCATACAAGAAATGATGCCTGTCTTCCTCAATTTCTCCTCTTGACAATGAAGTGCTGAACAAAAGGCAGGAACAAAAAGGATAAGCACAAAAAGTTAAAGCCATAGGATTTGGGGTTTGCATCTCACTCACAGGAGAGAAATTACAATGACAGGTGAATTGATCTGGTTTTCCCGCCCAGGGGTGGGTAACAAGCACAGAGAAGTTATGGATCTTCTTGCAGAGGTCTTCAGAGTACCTGCCTCTCTGCCCTGAGCAGAGAACACGTAGAAATGTTTCAGGACAGGAACAAAATTTAGGTGTAGATTGGGGGCCTACTTCTAACTCATACGGAGTGATCCCTATGTTGTTACTGGGATGAGAAGTCATTGGTTTCCTTTGAAAAAGCAGAAGCCTCCATCTCCATCCAGTGATTTTGGTCCCTCTCTCAGATTATACTTGGAGGGAGTTACTGGACTTGGCAGAAGGATGCAGAAGGGCTTCAGGGTGTGGGCAAAGGGCACAAACAGTGAAGCGAGTTGCAGTTATGTCTCTGTCCTTGGACATTTTCAAGACCCAACTGGATGAGGAACCTGCTCTAAATCCAGGGTTGACCCTGCTGTGAGGGGAAGGTTGGACCAGAGACCTCCTAAGGTCCCTTTCAGTCCAAATTTTTCTACACTCCAGTAAAACACCACCACCTTGTTGCTAATTTTCCTTTTCTTGCCTTGAAACCCTTACACTCAGAACTGTTCCCACCTTTAAACAAGGGTCTCTGTTACTAGTTGATGACCTGGGACTTCCCACTTTAATCCCTACTTCAGCCAGGTTTCCTACACAGCTCTCCCTACCTCCTATCTCCATCTGCAGAATGGAGGCATCGTCCTGCCTGCAAAAGGCAGCTGTGAGATTAAATTCATTAGAGATCAACGGGTCCTAAATTCAGTGGTAATAAGGGCTGTAAAACAGACAAAATACAGGGTGGGAGAAATCTGACAAGATTTTGATATCTGGTCTAGTTGCCTGGATACTCTCTGTTGGCACAGAAAACACATGCGCCACTGCCACCGTCACATGGTGTGAGCTCAGAAGTTGATTCACTTCAAGTCAGGATGAATAAACAGAAAATAAAATGTCTTCTGTGGTCTTTTCAGGGGCAGAACATTAGCAATTATGAATTGCTGGAGACCTTTATCTTTCACACCTAAGGGTACCTTGGTTGATGTAGAGGAACAAAAATCGGCTTTATGCAACAAGCCTTGGGTTTGGAGTAGCCTCTACTTGCATTGTGTTGGGACCATGATTTTGGAACCTGGAGCATGTTAGATAGTCAAGATCTGCAGCCTACTTCCATATGGCCACATTAATTTCACGGCTTCGCCAGCAGCTATGCAGGGAGGAAGACGATGCACCTCCCACCATCTTTGTGGAGGAGAAGAAGCACTCCTGCCAAGCAGTTTGCACAGGACAATAAATCCAAGTACTGTCCCCTCCATGAACAGCATAGGAGCTTTGGATGGGGCTGTAAAATCCTCCCATCGTTTCTCCAGCCACAGTGCCCTTGTAAACCTCAGAAGTGAGTTTCTACTTTCTGGGTCATAGCAAAGTGGAGCAAGAAAAATAAAGAGAAACAAATTCCCTTTGCCAAGACAATATGTAACCATATATATATGGTCCTTTTAAGGGTATTATTATATTGTATCAGCAAAAAAAATACGTGTAGGTCAGACTTTAAGACCTCTCATGGCAAGAACTGGGACAGCATGTTCTGGAGCAGCACCATCATGGAGGCTCACTGCTGGCTGTAGGCCGGAGTAGGCCTGGTTCAGCTGAGGAGAGACACCAACAGGCCGTATCCCACAGAGCTGTCGGGAATGGCTGGATCTCCAACTGGGATACATTTAAAGTGGGGAAAACCTTGCAGAAAACTGGTTATTGGCACAGCACTTTTCCTCTGGCAGTCTGGTGCCGTGGGCGCTTATCTGTGGAGAAATTACTTCTCCACCATCTTTTTTTTCTCACACGTTGTTCAGATAGGATTTCTTGGTTCAAATTTTGATTCCCACCAACTTGGCTCTGAATCTGAAGCTTCAGCTTGGAGGTTTGAAGCTATGGATCCACAGTCAATGGAAATGTCCCGAACCAGTCCCTCCTTTTGATGGCAGTACAAAGAGAGGTCAACAACAGGAATCTGTGGCAAAATTAGTTTGTTTATTTATTACAAAGGTCCTTCCAGCTGACCTTGTGAAGATGGCACTGCTGCATATGGCTTGGCTCAAAGTTTAAGATCCCACGAAGACATGCCAATTAATCTCAGGCAGAGCAACTGGTAGGCACGAACGCCCATAAATATGACGGTGTAGGAAAGATTTAAAACTCCAAAGACCCATCAGTTTAATAAGCTTTAAGGACTACACCTAAAGTGCCAGCTGCCAATCTGCGAGCGCCGCAGCCAGCAGTGGATGCTAACACGCTCCTGCTCGGCTGCTCGGCATTACAATTGCAAATGGCCTATTCTACTGTTTCACAACATTAGCCTAGCAACAAATGAGCAGGAAAGAAACATTTACTCTGTAGCACGTTTGAAAAGGCATTTCATATGCATTTAACAAACTGCCCAGCGCTAAACCTATGTGCAAGAGCTACCTGCTGGGCAGGAGCTCCTCCTACACCCCAGTTCGCCAAAAAATGGCAGAGGTTGGAAGGAACCCTTCTCTTTGCTCCATGGAGTCCTCCCTTCACTGGGACACTTGTCTGTTGTAGATGGATATGATGGATGGATGGATGGATAGATGGATGGAAGGAAGGAAGGAAGGAAAACATGTCAGAATCCAGATTTCAGCCTCTAAAGTTAAACTCTTGTTTATACTAATTTTCCTTAGTGCAAATTAAATCCTGTTGAAGCAAAAAAAAGCAAAGGTAAGTTTGCTATCTAAACCAGGAGGATAGACTGTTCTTTAAGAGTCTGGGTTATCACTAACAGAGATAGCAATTAATTTTCTGGAAGACTGCATGAGAATAAAGTGTCAGGGGCCCAAATCAGACCTGGCACTTGGTCATGCTGGACGATGTGCTGGTGTTATTAAAAGGCCAATTGCCATCAGTTTGTATTCCAGATGACAGTACAGTGCAGCAAGAGCAACCAACTGCCTGCAGAAAGTGGAGAACAACCCGGAGATTATAAAACAAATATATTCTCACACCACTAGTGCTCCTTACAGATCCTGTGTAAGTAATTGTTCAGCTCTAAGACCAACTCCGATCAAGAGGTTTACAAAAGCTTTACTCACAGGCAAGGAATTTCATCCTCACCTACTGATAGATGCCTTGCACCTATCTCCGAAATATTTAGCGGGTGGCAATTGCAGGGGGCAGCTCCAATCAGATAAGATAACTTAGATATTCCTAAATTAAAATTCAAAATAAAATAGATTATTTTCTCTTGACCTCCCCCCAGCAGATAAAATGAGGACAATAAAATCAATGCAATTCACTCCAGCTCTCCAAACACTTATCTCTCCAAAGCTCTGTGCAAGTGATGTGGGATAATAAACCCAGGGATACTCTAACAGGGATAATAAACCAGCCCAGCTTCTGTGGGAGTAAAGTCAGGGCTCTTCTCTGTCCCAGACCTTATGGGAGAGTCAATAGAGACCTGGATACAGAAAGACCCGGAGGCGCAGGCGATGTGGTGTATCCCCATCTGCTGTTGAGGTCTTCTGAAGTTATGTGGTCCTGAGCTCAAGCTCACAGTTGGACAGGGTGAATGCCACCACCACCACAGCCACTTCATCATTTCCAAGCACATCATTCTGGACCTCTTGGGATTTTGTGTCATAGCAGGACACCCATCCTGCTGTGTGTTCCCAGTGGCTTACTAGGATCTGCAGGACCATGCCACCCAAACCTACGTAGCACAAGCAGCAAGCTGGTAGTGCAGTGTTTGCTGGACTGAGACTGATGACACGAAGCATACACTTCTCTGCCATAGCCCTGTTTATTAATGAAGATCAAACACATGTTCTCATGCAGATTGCTCACAGAGGAGGCACAACCCCATGTTTTCCCTCTCGACTCCCTGGAGTTCAAGCCCGTCCATCAACAATGGGATAGATAAACCAAATCTATATGAGAGACCTGATTCAGTCTCTCTGAGGGGGGGAAAGGAAGACTTCACTAGTGTTTTCAATGGCAACTGCTTCAGGCTACAATGACGAAAAGATCCTTCCCCATTTTCACTTGTTAGCTAATTCCTGTTATTTATTTGAACCAACATAGTCACTGAGCATATCAGTACCAAGGTAGCACTATGATATCAATAACATTTTCCAGTTTAAAGATCCCCTTTGTGCAGAGTGCACTTTCTAAATGCCTTGGCCTCTGCAGGTACATGTGGAGATCCCTGTGTTGGCCAGAACCACATCCTTTCAGGGCGACTGGTCTCCTGAGAAGGAAGAGATAGATCAGACATTTCATTGAGTTGTGTTGGGTGGAGGTACCTCCTTCTATAGCCAGTCACAAGTCCTGGCTTCACAACATTGGGATCTGCAGCCTCCAGCTGACACCAAAAGTTGCAGATGGCTTTTTCCTTCTGTACTTGAATGGTCCTGGGGAGGTCTGTGCTGATGGCAACGTCCTCCAGAGGAGATGTCAAGTTTGGCTTGTAACTATTTGTGATCATTTATGGTGCCAGCACATATGTTTTGATTAACAGAATTTACTCCCATGCTCTGGCCACGCTTTAACTTGAATAATTAAGGATTTTATCTGTGTGACTTGAATTCAGATTGGTGCCCTGAGGAAGGGGCTCTTCATCATGAGCATATGGGATCCTAGCTCATGGCTGCTCATTAATACCTCCCCACCATGAGTGACCACAGGCTTTCTCTCTAAGGAAAAAGCTATGTGGAGAAGTTAGGGCAAGAGCTTTATCTGAGCCCTAGGTAGCAATGGGTCTTTATGTCTGTGCCCATGATGTAACACACAGGACTTTCCAAGGATCAAGGCTTACACACTCGATCCAGCAGCCAGCAATGATACCCCACTACAACAGCCCTTTGCAATCACTTTTGAGCAGATATAAACAAGGACACCCCTTGGGAGATGAGCCGGGTTGGCAACGTGCAGAGAGACTTCTCTTCCATTGCCTGATATTACCAGTCTTCTCATAAACAAGCAGCTCGTGTTTTCCTTCCCAAGGAAGATACACCCTACAAGAGGCTGTTAGATAGTACAATTAATAACTTCTGATTGTTAACTTTTCCCCCATAATTGACTGGCAGAGGAAAGTAAAACATCAGCAACAATAATGGCTCGATGCCCTCTTTCACTTGAACATTCCCAAGCGCTTTGCTATCCTGAGTGAAGTAAACTTCACAGCCTCTTCTGAGGCAGATGGGGAGCACAGGAGGGAAGGTGGAAGGGAAATAGTTTCCTGAGGTTCCCCAGCAAATCAAGACGTGGTTTCATCTCTCTCAACTCACTGCCCCGTCCTGTAGTCACCAGGGTGGGACCTAGTGTGTAAAGCAGAGCTGCGTTTGCTCAGCTTTGGAGTGGACTGAGGAAGGTCACCCTGATGGGGAAGCTCACCTTGATGCTGAAGGTTTATTCCACACTTTTTACCCCCCTAATGCTCAAATTGCTGATGTTCAAGTGTTTTGCTTCCTATTCATAATTCCATGGCCTGTGGAAAGGAGGCATTGACCTGCATCCATCCTTTTCATCTACTCTACATCTTTCCTAAAAGCAAGGTCCTTCTCAAGAAGCAGCATTTGCTTTGCAGGATGTCCTAAAAAAGGCATGTTTTACCCCAGAAGCTACTGCAGCATGCACAGGCTGCAGACTGTGTCTCTAGGCTGCCACATGGCTTTGAGAAACCCAGCTGGCCACTACCCCACACTGGGACCTCGCCCCGCTGGGGTGAAGGTTTTGGGTTCACTGGGAGCACTGGGGTGGCTGCCATCCCTGGCGTTGGAGCGGGACATCGGCAGCCCGCAGCTCGCGGCATGCCAAGGCTCAACGTGCCGAAAGTGGAGCTGCTGCCGCCCTCTGGGAGAGCCGTCAAAACATCTGTGATATTTGGGACTGTTCCAGGACGAGGGAATCAGAAGTGGATCCTGGAAATCTGCCTATTATCCTAATGAGGATGTTTCCGTATCGTGGCAGCCCAGTCGCGCACGAGCCGGGGAGGCTGATGCAGGGGGAAAGGTTGGTCCAAGCGACCTTCTGCTTTCCCAAAGGGTGTCCCAGCACAGGGGCATTTCCATCCTCCCCAGAAGTGGTGGGTTACTGGGTTCACGCTGTGCGTTATTGCCTGTGCAACTTCAGTTCCCAGGAGGATTTTCCCATAAAGAAAACCAAAAAAAAGTGTGTGGGGGGGGGAGGAAAACAAAAGAAAAAGAAGCTTTGCACGGGCTTTTAAGCAAACAAAATGTGGAACATGTGGGCACACAACATTTCACACCCACGCACAATTTCCCTTCTAACGTCGCAAATGGCTCGTGCGCGAGGACCTGGCGTAGTGCGACGGATCCGCATTGCAGGCGGGGAGAGGTGGGGAAAAACAGGGGGAAACCAGAGGAAAAAGCCAGGCAAATATCAGATACTATTTCATCTTAGAGAAATCACGCAGGTTTTTAGTAAAAATAAATAAATAAATAAATACCAAAAACCCCCACCACCAAACACCAGCCCTGATTTATCTGGTGTTTGATCGAGTTGCACAACCCATTGGCATTCCCTTCCCGTGCGCTGCCACGAGGGTACTGTAAAGCAAATAAGAATTTGAAATAGTAATAACAGATCTGGGGTGGCAAGTGGTTTTATTTAGCATTTATTGCTGTCACTCATCCAGGGTTTGCTAACCTCTTTTGGACTCCCTGGTGGCACTTGGGGTTGCAATCACAGCCTGGCTTGTAGGGCAATGGTCTGAGAAAGCTTCTGGGTCACGTTTAACAGCTACCAAAGGCATTGTGGGTGGCAGCAGGGAAGAAAAATCCTGGTATTCCCAAGATCTGGGGAGGAAAAAAACCCAAAAGCAACTAAAAACACATGAAAGCCCCAGTTTGTGGGGCATACAACAGTGGGCAATTTGTGACTTCTTCTGAATCCTAAAAAAAATTCCAATGGACCCTTTTTTGTGTGTTCATGGGTGAAGTTGGCCGTGCAATGGAGATGACTTTGCTGGCCTGCTCACCAGTGGTAGCCCCGGTGGAGGTGGTTCCCAGACCTTCAGGATTCGCATCCCACAACTCACAACGGCTGCCCTACAAGCAAAACCACACACCAATAACCCCCCCCACACACCCCTCCATCCTTCAATCCACCTGCATCTCAAAATCCAGCAGACTGGCCAATGGTGGTGGTAGTGTATTCCCGTGGCCTGTTTTGTTGGCTCAGGTTTTCCACCAAATTCTACATAGAATTTGGAGAAAATCATCGAAATGCAAACCCACTTGTGGAGAACTATCTGAATTCCTGGCCAGGACTGAGAAACCACAAGAGCAAGTCAAAATCAATCCTGAGATAAGCATCTATATGGTGTCGCTCTGAAGAAGGATGCCTTGTCTATAGGTAGGTCTGTTACGATGGCCACGGGGGCACCAGTGACTGCCTTATCAGGGGGCCAGTAACACACCCACCCCCCAGCGCTGAATTTCATGGCACCCTCTTAAGGGGGTCCCTGTCAAAAGGTTGTGGCATCACTCCTCATCTTCCCAAAGCCAATTTCTGCTCCGCTCATCGAGTGTCCAAGTGCCTCCTCCCCACCGCATCGGAAACACAAATGTGGAACACGTGCTCTGCTTCATTAAAAATTATGTTAATGGGAGACATCATTTAAATTGCTAATAGGGTCGGCTGTTCCTAGTAAGACATGACAAACTGTCTGGAAGGAATTTTTGCATTTTTAAAGATCCCCTTTATTCCCAAAGGGAAGCGAGTTGCTTCGGAGGGGAAAATATATATGTGTATTTATATATACACACACGCCCGCACACGCAAACACACACACACATATACAAATACTTTTTTTCTGGGGTTTTTTTTAGGGTTTTTTTTCCCTTTCCTGCCTGAAATGCGAGCGCTGCGAAACAGCTTTCCTTCTACGGAAAGGGACTCGGTGCACCCGAGAGGCTTCGAGACTGGGAAAGGGGGTGATGGCAGGTTGGGGCAGGGAGGTGGGGGGGGGGGGGTTGGTGATGCTGGG
>VZTM01013994.1:10851-31818 GCA_013400555.1 Jacana jacana | reverse complement strand
AAAAAAAAATAAATACCAAAAACCCCCACCACCAAACACCAGCCCTGATTTATCTGGTGTTTGATCGAGTTGCACAACCCATTGGCATTCCCTTCCCGTGCGCTGCCACGAGGGTACTGTAAAGCAAATAAGAATTTGAAATAGTAATAACAGATCTGGGGTGGCAAGTGGTTTTATTTAGCATTTATTGCTGTCACTCATCCAGGGTTTGCTAACCTCTTTTGGACTCCCTGGTGGCACTTGGGGTTGCAATCACAGCCCGGCTTGTAGGGCAATGGTCTGAGAAAGCTTCTGGGTCACGTTTAACAGCTACCAAAGGCATTGTGGGTGGCAGCAGGGAAGAAAAATCCTGGTATTCCCAAGATCTGGGGAGAAAAAAAACCCAAAAGCAACTAAAAAAACATGAAAGCCCCAGTTTGTGTGTGCCCATACAACGGTGGGCAATTTGTGACTTCTTCTGAATCCTAAAAAAAATTCCAATGGACCCTTTTTTGTGTGTTCATGGGTGAAGTTGGCCGTGCAATGGAGATGACTTTGCTGGCCTGCTCACCAGTGGTAGCCCCGGTGGAGGTGGTTCCCAGACCTTCAGGATTCGCATCCCACAACTCACAACGGCTGCCCTACAAGCAAAACCACACACCAATAACCCCCCCCCACCCCTCCATCCTTCAATCCACCTGCATCTCAAAATCCAGCAGACTGGCCAATGGTGGTGGTAGTGTATTCCCGTGGCCTGTTTTGTTGGCTCAGGTTTTCCACCAAATTCTACATAGAATTTGGAGAAAATCATCGAAATGCAAACCCACATGTGGAGAACTATCTGAATTCCTGGCCAGGACTGAGAAACCACAAGAGCAAGTCAAAATCAATCCTGAGATAAGCATCTATATGGTGTCGCTCTGAAGAAGGATGCCTTGTCTATAGGTAGGTCTGTTACGATGGCCACGGGGGCACCAGTGACTGCCTTATCAGGGGGCCAGTAACACACCCACCCCCCAGCGCTGAATTTCATGGCACCCTCTTAAGGGGGTCCCTGTCAAAAGGTTGTGGCATCACTCCTCATCTTCCCAAAGCCAATTTCTGCTCCGCTCATTGAGTGTCCAAGTGCCTCCTCCCCACCGCATCGGAAACACAAATGTGGAACACGTGCTCTGCTTCATTAAAAATTATGTTAATGGGAGACATCATTTAAATTGCTAATAGGGTCGGCTGTTCCTAGTAAGACATGACAAACTGTCTGGAAGGAATTTTTGCATTTTTAAAGATCCCCTTTATTCCCAAAGGGAAGCGAGTTGCTTCGGAGGGGAAAATATATATGTGTATTTATATATACACACACGCCCGCACACGCAAACACACACACACATATACAAATACTTTTTTTCTGGGGTTTTTTTTAGGGGTTTTTTTTTCCCTTTCCTGCCTGAAATGCGAGTGCTGCGAAACAGCTTTCCTTCTACGGGTGGGACTCGGTGCACCCGAGTGGCTTCGAGACTGGGAAAGGGGCTGATGGCAGGTTGGGGCAGGGAGGGGGGGGTGGATGGGTTGGTGATGCTGGAAGCAGGAGGTGCCGGGAGGGTGTCGCTTCGTTGCCCCCACCGCATCCCCACCCTCCGCACGCACTAACTACCGCCGGCAGATTAGCAGCTGCTCTTCACGGGGAATGCTGATTAGCAGCAGGCAGGGGATAGAAAAGCCACAGGGATGGATAAAAGATGAAGCCAGAAGAGGAACCAGGAGATTCGGTCTTCTGCTTCCTCCTGGGACCGGATCGTCTCGGAATAAGTTGTTTTTATAACAGATTGCAGCAGAGCTTCCAGCAAAGGGGAAGCCCCGCTCCAGCCGCTGTGTCTTAACTAGGCAGGACGCTTGGCTGTCCTGTGGTTGGGCACGGTTTTCAGGTGTTTGCATCCCACCAAGAGAGATGTTTGCGCCGCTCAGCAGTCATTAGAGGGAAAACCTGACCCCTGGGAGCACTCAGGAAACCCATCCCAAAGTGGTGGTGCCTCTGGGTTGTGCCAGTAGGAGGGGGGACAGATGGCAGCACGGCCACTGGGGACACCCCCCGTAGCACCATCAATCTGCCAGAGGGAAAGGGCTTCCAACGGGGAGCAAAAGAGGACAGAGGAGCATTCAGAGGGGAAGCCAGGAGATAATGTCAACTGAGAACCACTGGCAAGAGCAGGCAGCTGCCAGGGGACCGCAGCTGAGTTTCTCCAAGGAATCTGGGCACCTTCCACCACCTTCAGAGCAGCCCTCCAGCCAGGAGCATCTCCGTGTAGGGTTATG
Organism: Jacana jacana; assembly: GCA_013400555.1. Taxonomy (NCBI): domain Eukaryota; kingdom Metazoa; phylum Chordata; class Aves; order Charadriiformes; family Jacanidae; genus Jacana; species Jacana jacana. The sequence continues at coordinate 29,529 of VZTM01013994.1, read as the reverse complement.
GTGCTGACACCAGTGATGGAGAAAATACTCACCTGCAAAAGAGGGAAACTTTTTGTCAAAACCTGAATTAGCGCTTCCCCCAGGCATGGGTCGGGCTCCCCAGCAAATAGTCAAGGCTTGAATGATGCTGTTAGTTGTCACTTTGCAATTCAAGTGGTTATAAGTAAATTTAAGCCATAATAGGGATAGCTTTTAATTCACTTTCAATTTTTGATGGCTCTTTCTTAAAGGCGTTTGCATTGAACGTACCTGGTTCTATGATGGTTCCTTCTAACCCTTTAGTTTTATCCTTTTTTTGACTCACAGCTGTATTGTAAAAGCAAGAACAGCCTAAATATGTGGGTTTTCCCTGTGCTTCAAACTCTCCATGCAGGTTTGGAAAACTCCCCTTAGCCCAGTTTACTTCACTGCATGGCTGCTTGGGGGTTCTATGGGTATTTCAATAGAAATGGGTTCAAAGAGATGTATATTCACCCCTGCTTTAAGCTTATTTAAACTGGGGTGGAAGCCCAGCTATGGACAAGCTGGCATGGACAGGGGAGGTGACCATGTGCCCCTTCAACCAGGGCTGTCACATCCCCTGGAAGTGATCTTATCTCAGGGGTACAGAAAAAGCAAAGATCATCCACACGGATAGACACTAAATCTTCTCCAGACTCGTTTCTAACACCATCTTCTATCCATCCTCTCAAACACCCCCTCCATCCCTCTCCCAGTCTCAGCAGAATATCTATTATGAACAACACAACAACCACAGGGCTGACACTGCCTGTTATTTTATCTTACCTAAACTATCGCTTGGCCTTTCCATCTTGGTATTTTCACCATTCTCTCTCAATTTCCTCGTCTACCATCATAACTCAGCACTCCAAGGTCCATGGACAAGAGTCACAAAAACAAATAAGTACATCTGTCATGGGGGGGGAAACAAAACTAACAAAAAACCCCCCAAAAAAAACAAACATAAAAAAAAAACCAAACCCAGGGAAACCCATCAGGCAATAAACTTGTGCTACACTTAGTAATGCAGGACATACTGGCTAATTCTGCCTCTGATGGAATATGATTACGTCTGGCAAACGATGGGCAGAAAAACTGCCCGACAACCAGGCAACCACTAAATTCAATTTCAAGAGTCCAATTACAACTTTCTCACAGTGCAGCTTTAGAAAATACAGCCGAAGCCCAGGGTAAAATAAATGCACAGTAGCACTGGAAGATGGCCACTCTAATAACGGGCTGGGATGCCAACCCCTGTAATGGTAGCATTAAGGCTACATTTCTCCTGGTAAAATAAATGGTGCCTCTGGCCTCAGCATGGCTGGGGTGGTGTAGCCACATCCATACTGCCAAAACCCCTCGTTCCCCTAAACAGGGCAGTTGCACTCAGACAAATGATTAAGAACAATCTCCACCCCATGTTAATCTGGATTTGGGGATTATTTCATAGAATCATAGAATGCTTTGGGCTGGAAGAGAGCTTTAAAGGCCATTTAGGCTGACCTGCTTGCCCTGGGCAGGGACACCTCCCACCACACCAGGTGGCTCCAAGCCTCCTCCAACCTGGCCTTGAACGCCTCCAGGGATGGAGCAGCCACAGCTTCTCAGGGCAGCCTGGGCCAGGCTCTCACCACCCTCACAGCAAAGAAGTTTTTCCCCACATCTCAGCTCCATCTCCTCTTTTCCAGTGTCAAACCCTTCCCCCTCATCTTAGGGCTCCCCTCCCTCATTTAGAGTCCCTCCCCAGCTATGCTGGAGCCCCTGGAGGGACTGGAAGGAGCTTGAAGGTCTCCCCAAAGCCTTCTCCAGGATGGACCCCCCCCAGCTCTCTCAACCTGTCCTCCCAGCAGAGGGGCTTCAGCCCTTCCAGCACCTCCATGGCCTCCTCCAGCCCTGGTCCATGACAGGTCCATGTCTCTCCTGTGCTGAGGCCCCCAGAGCTGGAGGCAGCACTGGAGCAGGGGGGGGGCTGGGGGGGCTTGGGGGATGTCTCCCCAGAGCAGAGCAGAGGGGCAGAATCCCCCCCTCGCTGTGCTGGCCACGCTGCTGGGGATGCAGCCCAGGAGCCTCTTAGCTCAGGGCTCTTTGTCCCAGGTCAAAACCGTGCCAGAGATGCGCTGCCAATGACCGTCGTGTTCCAAGATCCATCAAATTCACTGTTTCTGTCAGAGCCTACTGTGGGATGAACGTTGCTCCCAAGGATGTGCCGTCCAGGTCTTGCATCCAATTTGTGAGTGACTGCCCAAGGCAGAATGCGATGGAGACGGAAGCCCCGTCTCCACACGAGCTTGTGGGCGATGGAAGAGCAGAGTCAAGTGGTACTGAGCTCAAATGGGCTGCTTTGTGGAGAAACACAAGCATTAACATTTAGGTTGATCGGGCCCTTCCCCTTGAAAATGCAACAAGGCTCATTTGGCTGTTAGAGAAGGCACCAAGAAAGCCCTTGATATCTTTTGAGAGGTTTTTGCTGTATGTAAAGTTATACATTAATGTTGTTACAGATAATATGATACACACTTCAGTAAACAGGTGAAAGTACTTTACTTGCCACATTTCAAGGGAATTCTGTGAAAAAAAAAGAATTATTTATTTATAAGAAGAGGCTGTTCAGGAAGAGCTTGTAACCTGTGTTTCTCGTGAGAGAAAAGTGAAGTGTCAGAGACACCTTCAAGGTTCACAACAGGAGCAACATGAAGATGGGAACATAGTGTTCAGCCCTATAAAAAAGGTCATTTAGATCCTGTGTTGCACCCTGAGGTGGAATAAAGAAACACAATCGTTCCTGGTGGGGATGGTACTCACTGTTTTGTAAGACCGAGCTCAGAAGCATCACCTCGACTTTAGATTTGTTTCAGATGTTAGACTGGATCAGCACAAGCTTGTGCCACGAGTAGGTCCCAAAGGAGTGGCTCTATACTAGAAAAAATATAAAATAAAACCCACCTGCAGTCCTCTAAAAAGGTTTTCAAAGTCATTAAGAGATGTGTAACTTCTCAGCTCCTTTTCCCTTCCTCTTTGCTGTATTGATATTCTGGGATGTGTCTGAAGTGCAACCATATATAGAGGCGGCAGCGACATGAAAAGTGAGTGAGTTGAAGAGATCTTTGAGTCAGAAAGACTCAAATCCCAGCCGTAGGGGATGGCACAGGCATTCAGGAACCGTACCTGCAAGACACAGATGGAAAACTCAGGCCCCACCTCTGTGCTGGTAGATCTTACAGTGGCAGCAGATGGGCTTGCTCAGCACAGCAGGATGGGTGCCAATCCCAAAAGGCAGTTGAGATGTGTCCACCTGGATGGGGGGACTCTGATAATATGGAGGTGGCACGACTCTGCCAGTTGGCTCCCAGAGTCAAGGTTTAGGCACAAATTTACCAGTAAAGAGGTAGCCAAAAACCTCTGCCATGAAGTCACTGCACTACATTAACTGGGGTAACCTCTTCTACTGCTCGGTGGTCCACTTAGATTGCACCGTTGTGTGGGTCTGGGGTGCTTTAGGGTTATTTGGGAGGGGGAATAAAGCGCTAGTACGTGAAATTCTGATTGGAGGGGAGGCTCCTAGCCACATCAAGTGCATTGCAGCTCTTTAGCAGTAGTGGTAGAGGTCTGATGTTGGGCAGCTACACCTGTAAACCTGAAGGATAAGAGTTAAGAAGCCTCCAGGATGTGGGTGAGGATCTGCACCTAGTATGGAGCAGGACAAGGCACCTCTGTGGGGCTTTAAGCACGACAGATACAACGGAGATCATCATGTGTGTGTGAACATGGGATAGCGTTTGTGGATGCAGAGCAGAACTCCGTGAGGCCAAGAAGGGACAGCAGCAGTGTTCAAAACAAGAGTCCTCAGCACTTTTTTCCATGGCTCTGCCTCCAAAAATAACCTGCAGCATACCATGAGGGCTCGCCAGCTTGCATCCACGGTCGGCCAACGCGTAGATGCGTCTCCTCGAGCGGTGAAGGGTTGCGTGACATCTCATGCCCCCAGCCCAGAGTTGCCAAGAAGATTACACGTATAGCCGGCTTTAACAGCATCTCCTGATAAGCATCTCAGCGCAGCCACGTGTGGTCACCCACGTGCCAGCAGCAATGGGAGGCTCTCGATCTGGCAGGGCTTCACCAAGGTTGGCAACCCCACCAGCCAGCCAGGGCCACTTGCCACCTCTCTGGCTAACACTGGGACTCGGGCAAAACAAGAAGCAGCATCGATTGGAGCTGCTTGCTTATGGGCCATGCAGCAATGCCTAAATTAAATTTAAATTAAATTTAAATGAGAGTCAGTAAAAACGTGACTGCCCTTCAGCCTTCATCAAGCTGTTATTATATGTCACAGACCCTCCCTATCTAATAGTCTGCAAGGAAAATGCGGCCACGGACGACAAGCGCTTGGGGAAATCACCCTCTGAAATTCAGTGCAGTCACAGGCTGTAGAGGCTGCCATGCCAGTGGTCCTCAACCCATCCCAGCAGCTGGAGACCCACACGGTCCAGAAACCCTTTTCTCCTTGCCAGGATAGAGTGTGTGGCTGTGATATGTGTGTAGGGCCCTGCTCCCAATATTGGCTGAATTCAGAACATCCAGAGATGAGAGTCAAGGGATCAGGAGCTTCCCAAAGCTGGTGGTCTCCTCTTGGAGCTCTCTTCCTTTTCACTTCCCTCAAATTGACATTTTTTGAATGCATCCTTAGGAAAGACATCAATGTTCACCCATAGGGCTCTTTCCTTCAGGAGGTCCTTTTATCCCCAAAAGCGATGAAGCAGCTGAAGCTTTGAGGAGCAGCAGGTCCAGCACCCGTCTCCACCGAGCACCTCATGTGGGCATGACTCTACTTCATCTTCACCTCCCACAACTCATCAACCTTACCTGGTTTGGTTTGGATACCTCATCTTGGGACTCCTGACTGCATCCGAGAGGGAGGAGTGGGCTTGCAGAAAACAGTTGGAATAAGTGACTTTGCGTGAGATGTTAAAAACGTGTCAGCAGGAATATAAATTGTTGTGACTGATATCAAAGGGGAGTCTCTGCTTCTTGCAGCGATACTCAGCTCCTCTCCAGAAGAAGAATGAAAGTCACGTTTTCCATTAATGGGTCAGCACAGGAGTCTGGATGGGATTAGCTGAAAAATTAAAAATTTGGGTCTGGATGAAGGAAATCTGCTATATCCCACGTCTCTATGGATGGCTGACATGCTTTGTTTGGCTAAGTTGATTTTCAGAGCTTGTCAGAAATGTTCCAAGACATATTTCCCAAGAAATCTTAAAAGTAAGCAAACAAAAAAAAATTACATAAATATATGCCATTTTTTCAAGGGTTATTCAAGGCTTTTTTTTTAAAACACGAGAAAGAGATTGGTTTGGGAGGGTTTTTCACAGGCAGTTCCCATTTCTTTTTTTCCCCCAGTCTCTTCATTGAAGAGTAGAGTTGATGGGTTCTTATTTTCCATGGATATTTGCCTCAGGTCGTTAATCTTATACATATACATGTAATATATGTAATCCTAGTGACAGCACTTTGGCTGAGTCACTCTTGCTCACACTCTGCATGAGGTGAGGTTCAAAATGAGGTATCTATCCTAAACTAACTGTCCCTTGCAGATATTTACCAAGCCACACGAGCATTTCTCCATCACTCCTGAGGATTACTCAGGATATTCAGATGTGACCTCAGCAGACCCCTAAAGCTGTCTCTGCGGCCACCCAGGAGGATGACACAGGGATCCACAGCTCAGTGCACGAGAGATCATGGATTTACTCAAAGGAGCTCAAGAATCAGCTCCCTTCATGCACAAACCTTCTTGCCTCGAGAGCAGCACGTCTGACTGATGGTCTGCTGGATGCCTTGGGTGTTTGCTCCATGCCCATAGCAACTCTGCAGCACCTGGTGATAAAGGGCTTTTCTAGGGTTTCCCCAAAAGTACCAAGTGGCCTCATGGGTTTGTTCTCAGCTTCCCTTTAGATGGCCAAAAAAAAATTACTCATGACCTAAAAAGGTGGTGATTTTCAAAGATCCTCCCTTGGAATAATCATAGAATCACAGGATGGTTTGGATTGGAAAAGACCTTAAAGATCATCCAATTACATACACCCCCTGCCCTGGGCAGGGACACCTCCCACCACACCAGGTTGCTCCAAACCCCCTCCAACCTGGCTTTCAACCTCTCCACAGCTTTCAACTTCCCCACAGCTTCTCTGGGAAACTTCAGTGGATTAAGCTGGGTGAGATCTAAGCTCTACACCACCACCCCTCATCAGACTTTTCACCATACAAACAGGAGTCCACACTGTGTGACTTGAGGCATCATCACATACTGTTTGTTTCCTGTAGAAGGTGGAGGTTTGTGCTCTTGGAAACCATGTGGCTGGAGTCAAGGGCCTCTTTCAAACTTAAGGACTTTTTGAAGTTTCCTGGCTTTGTAACTTGAAATATAGCTTCCAATAAGCAGAAATCCCGCTATTTTTAACTTACATCCTTCCCACTAAGTTGGGGACGGTGTTCTCCTCTCCCATGCCTCTGAAGGTCATCTCCAGTATTCCCAGGGCTGTTAGGGCAGCCTGGTTGCACCCCTCTGCCTCCAACCTGCACCAGAACCATCTGATCCTTTCAAAATAATATTTCCCTTTGTGGATCTAAATTAAATGCATCATCCATACATTTGTCCACCTGACCAGAGACCTTACTGGTGACACGACTGTCACAGTGGTGGCTACCTCTTGGCCTGCAAAATAGCGAGCAGATCCTGCAAAACATCTGCATTAATAGCACCAAGGATGGTATGTGCTTTTCATTAGCAAATTTTAATGGCTGGTGGAGGAATGTGATGGAGAACAGGGTGCTGGTCCTGCTCTGTGGATAGAGGTCCTGAGCGGAGACACGTGCGTTCGCGCGTGCAAAGTACATCAAACCGGTGCGTGACCCCGCACACAGCAAGGTACTGCTGCTGCCAGCCCTGCTGCTGCTGGGCATAGCATCAGATAAAAAGTTGTGGCCTTTCACACACACCTCTTCACCTTCCTCTTCCCCGGAGAATGTGCTCCAGACACCTCCTTACTGCCGAGAGGCCACAGCTCTCCAAAAAACTGTTGGTCGCCGTGACCTGCTGTGATGAACAGCGCTGCCTGTTGCTGTTCTGGCTGGTAGCTGATAGCTGCCCCAGCCTTGGGCTGCACCTCCAGGGGGGGTTACTGCTAACACAGTGCAAACCATTTCTATATTTTTGAAACCTATTTCATCTCTGAGCCTCTGCTTTGCTCTGCCCTTAGATGTTTTCCCGATGTAGCCGTTTCCCATGGAAAACGAAACGGTTGCATTTAAAAGGAACCTCAGGACCTGGATGAAGATAATGGTAATTTATACAGAATAGTTCCTTTTTTTGTTGTTATTTGTGTGTGCAAGTGTGGTGTGACGTCAGTCTGAGGCCTGTTTGTACAACAGAATTGTACCTGTTACCGAAAACTGTGGTTTTCTGCAGACAGCGTGCAGCAAACACAGCGGGTACAGGGGCCGAATGGTTATATATTTCCAGTTGACTTGGGCAAGTGGCTCTTAGGCCAGTCAGAAGTTGGAGGACTCCTTCAAACCAGGAGTTCAAGTCTCCACTGGGGAAAAAGATTCACTTCCAGAGGGCAGTTTTTCTTACCTACCACAGGGTGGGATGAGCTGACCTCTGGCACCCTCTGACCTCTGAGGGTGGTGAGAGCCTGGCCCAGGTTGCCCAGAGAAGCTGTGGCTGCTCCATCCCTGGAGGGGTTGAAGGCCAGGTTAGAGGGGACTTGGAGCAACCTGGTGTGGTGGGAGGTGTCCCTGCCCAGGGCAGGGGGATGGGACTGGATGATCTTTAAGGTCTTTTCCAACCCAAACCATTCTGTGATTCTATTTTCCACCCAGTTTTGTAAAAGTATCATGTGGGGAACAGACACATTAACAGATTCATTTTTCAGAAGGCAAAAGAAAAGTAAAAGGATGAATCTGGAGCCACACTCAGATCACTATTTTTAGTGTCTGTATTTGCTGTCACACCTGTAGGGGCATTTGGGATGAGAAAGCTAAGAGGTAGTATAGACAGCACTCACTCCATGGCTACAAAACTGCAAAGGAGAAGAGAAGTGGCTTTCAACAGTACATTTTTGGTGCATACAGCTGTCCATGCTCCCAGCAGCCACCAGTCCCAGGAGTCCTGGACCACGTCAGCACCAGTGTAGGGCACAAACTGGCATCCAAGTGACGACGGGACATCTCGAGGTGCAGCACAGGGACCTTTTCTGCAGATGGAGAGGGTGAGTCCAGGCTGTCCTGCAGCGGAGGTGGAGAAGAGAACTAACCTCAAGCCTGCCCGGCGCGTGGCTCCACTTGCCCTTAGCACTGAGTGCACTCTCCTGGCTTCCCTTTTTGTTGTATCTCCCACTAATCCTTCCTCCCCCGTGTCTCCCGTAATCTCCCCGAGCCTTTTCCCCCATTGGTTGGCCCCGTTATAATCCTATTAGGGGGGGGCTGCTATTTTAAAAGCCCGCCTGAACGATGCTCCAAGCCCTGCCCATCGTTTCACCTGCTTGGAAGGTTGGCTGAGGAAATCACTGCCCCCTCAGCAGAGGTTCATTCAGGGTGATGGTGTTGAAATGGTCTTTCCAAGATAAAGCCTAAATCCCACCCCCAGCGCTTCTTGAGCCCTTGCTCAACACAACCACGCACGGGGCTTGTCCTCAGAGACTTCTGCACCCCTGGGGCAATAAGGGAAGAATTTGATACTGCACAGTCATTTTAAGGCTGTTTTATGTTGTTACTGGGGTGAGGAAGAATTAAGAGAGATATCGAGGTGCTGGAGCGAGTACAGAGGAGGGCAACAAAGCTGGTGAGAGGCCTGGAGAATAAGGATTATGAGGATCGATTGAGGGAGTTGGGGTTGTTTAGTTTGAGGAAGAGGAGGCTGAGGGGAGACCTCATCACTCTCTACAACTGCTTGAAAGGGCATTGTAGAGAGGTTGGTGCTGGTCTCTTCTCACGGGCAATGAGCGACAGAAGGAGAGGGAATGGCTGCAAGCTGCAGCAGGGTAGGGTTAGGCTGGACATGAGGAAAAAGTTTTTCCCAGAGAGAGTGGTCAGTCAGTGGAATCAGCTGCCCAGGGAGGTGGTGGAGTCCCCATCCCTGACTGTGTTTCAGAGTAGGTTGGATGTGGTGTTGAGGGATCTGGTGTAGGGGAGAACTTGTAGAGTAGGGCTGATGGTTGGACTTGATGATCCCAGGGGTCTCTTCCAACCTAAATGATTCTATGATTCTATGATTCTAAGTATAAATATGAGTGGGGATGTCTGATCTCAAAACCCAGCCTGACCTATTATGGTGTTTCAGGTTAGATCTGTTCCCGTTGCATGGGTTCTCCCCAAAAGTGGCTTCAGCTCAGTCACATCAGCTGCTACACAGGTTACATGGAGGTGAAAATGAGGTGAGTTCACCTTTGGAAAGCAACCTCCAAAGTTCTTGCCCTTTCCTGCACACCGTAAGGGTTGGCTTGAGACAGAGAGCCAGGAGACCTGCGCCCACATATTTTGGCTTAGCCCCAAATTTGGGCATCTCTATTAGCTATCTGAACAGTCAGGGATATCTTATTTACATTTCAACTAATGCACAGGCACTTGTAAAGACCTGTGTAGGCACAAATCTCATCTAGGTGAGGCTTGTTTGGGGACATGAAGTAAAGCCTCCTCATTACCAGCCGCTTCTCTCTCACGTACTTAATTATGAACACTCCTCAGGCCCCCAGAATTTCAATTGCATAAAGAAAAATCTGTATTTGGACATTAGGATTCATGTGAAAGGAACTGCTGTCATGTCCCACGCAAATTCCTTTCCAAAAAGCCACTGATTTCTACCAGCTCTGCGTGCAACAGAAGTGAAACACCAACTGCTTGAATTTCCCTGTGTGTTTTTCAGCTAACAACTGATTTCCAATGCAGAAATAAAACCCAGAATACTCACTAAATTTTCCTCCCACGTTGACTAATTTTCTGCTGACATTGCTTACTTTTTCAGATTAGTGACACTGAAAATAGTAAAACTTCTAATCACATAATCCAAACAAGACAGGTTTCAGCTCCTCTTGCTATAGATTTTCCTTCTGGTCTCTCATTAGAACTGGAATTTTAACTAGTTTGTTTGCTGGAAAGTGATTTCCTGCTTTAAAAACTTGATTCGATGCTTATTTGGGCTCACAATGGTGTTTTCTCATTATCTGAATCCATCTTTGTGTAAATAAACTGACCTGTGGTTGAGAACTGCTGCCAGAAGAATTTCCTCCTAAAGCAACAGTGAAAGCATGTTCCAAGACAACCCAAACCAGAGGAAACTTAGGTGGAGGTGTCTTCACCTTCCATTGCAGCTGATCCCACCCTGGCCAAGCCCATGCCATTCCCAGGCATCCCGTATCCATAGCTCAATGCCATGTCCTCTCCCACCCTCCTGTCTTCCCAGTCCTCCCAGTTGCTAGAAAACCAAAGCAAGGCCGGAAACCTCCTCCTTCAAGTGTGGACACCAGCCCTGAAGCTCTTGCAGCTGCCCCCAGGAGCTTTCTGTGGGGCTCAGAGGCATGAGATATCCCCCTGTGCAGAGCCAAGCTGTCTAAATATAGGCTGAATATATTACTGGTCAAAACATGTTATAAATATTAAACTCTGGGTGCTGCCTGCTGACAGGCTCAGCTCAGCTGAACCAGCACAGCAGAGCAGGTGGATCTTCATTTGCAGGTCTGTGCCCCAGGATGCCACAGTTCAGCTGCGGGATGGCAGGATCCCAGCCTCACTCCAAGGTATTAACAGCTCTCCCAGAGCTGATTTCTGATTTTCTGCTCCTGTTCGTGGCTTTCATCGGGTTTTAGAAGAAAGGAGAGAGCAGAAGCCTTCTGTTTGCTAATGAGCTCCTTCCCTCTCTAATCTCTTCTTTGCTTTCTTCTCTCCTGTCCCACCAGAGCATCCAGAAAAGCCAAATCTAAGATGTCCAGTGCACACCTGAGCTGCAAAGAGGTGATGCCTCTTGCCATTAAGCATGGCCCCATTAGCAGAAGTGCTGCAAACAGAAGATGAGGACCTGGAGAGACAAGAAGGACCTAACGCATCTCCCCATCCTCTTGGGATGGCACCACTTTCCCTTTCTGTGTCACGACAAGTCATTTACAAAGCCACAAAAGAGCATTAATTTCAGGTGAACGAGGTTGTGTAAGCTCATTAGCATCAACAGTGGCAAACACCTTCCTTCCTCTTTCTTCACTGCCACGTGACTGACTTTGGCGTTCCTTCTTCCACAAGCACAATGCTGTTGATGGGCATGGTCCTTCCTTGGTTGGATGCAGCTTCTGCTTGGGTTTTGACCCAGCACAAGCACCGGGGAAAACTGCTTCATCTTAGCAACACATCATGGATTCTCCAGAATTTATATGCACGTTGCCAGCGTCCCCCAGACATGCTACGAGTTACCATGCATGATTTCCAGGCACGGACCAGGGCCAAAGCAACCAGCATTTTGCAAGATCAAACCTAAGGAACATTATGCTTCTGCTCAGCAAAATGAAAATATGAATAAGCTTAATTCTAACTCAGCTTGTGTCGCAAACATCTCTTTGCCTGGATACAGAAGGAAGAATAAATTATAGTCTCTTCTGCTTCAGGAACCAGCACTGGTGATTGAATTCTGACAGCCAAACCCAGCATATGGCCACAGAGGCTGGAAGAGGCAGAAAGAAAAGAGATTTCCATTTCCAGATGACCTGAAGTGGAGTTTAAAGCTTTGTAGCTATGAGGGGGTTTCTTTGAATTCAGCTGATCTGGAACTATGGGGGACAATCACCAGGAAACCCCATGATGCCTTTTTAGCATCATTTCAAACTCTGACGTGATCGAGCTTCCTGGGCATAAAGAATCCCCCTGGAGCAGGGGAGCAAGGGGAGCTGCTCATCCACCTCCTCTTAACCCATCATGAACCCAAAGCAAACCCAAAGTGCACGTTGCCCCAACCACACGTGCCCCACCCTTGTGCAGAGCACTGAGACACCTTGCCACTCCTGCTGGACCAGCAGAAGGTGAGATGCCAGACCATAACGGGATGACCCTACATATCATTCTTAGAAATGCTTTCCCCATTTTCTCTGTATTTTCAGGTTTTCCCCCGCATCACCACCTTGCAATTTCTCTTTTCATCGTACAGCTTTCCCTGACACACTGCTCTTGGAGGACATGCATGCTTCTAGTCCAGCTTGCATGCCATGAGCCTGCTGCTGAAACACCTCTTAGGGATGGAAATGCCAGCCAGGAAACTGAGATACTAACATCCAACCTAATTCCATCAGCAGGGTGAGATTTTTGAGCTTGCTGTCTGAATTTTACCATTTTATATCATTCTCTAAAATGAAGAATTGTCCTGAGCACTGAGTAGGGGAGTCCAGTTTGCATTGAGACCCTCAAGCCTGAACTTACAGGAGCCCAGTAACAAATCACCCCTGTCACATCCGTGCAGCAACACCTCCGTAACATCTGAATGGGGACAGATCAGAGCAAAACTGGAGAAAGCTGGAGAGGAACTTTTTACAGAAGCATGAAGTGATAGGACAAGGGGGAATGGTTTTAAACTGAAAGAGGGGAGATGGAGCTGAGATGTGGGGAAGAACTTTTTGGTGTGAGGGTAATGAGACCCTGGTCTGGGTTGCCCAGAGAAGCTGTGGCTGCCCCATCCCTGGAGGGGTTGAAGGCCAGGCTTGGAGCCACCTGGTGTGGTGGGAGGTGTCCCTGCCCAGGGCACTGGGTGATTCCTTCCAGCTCTAACCATTCTATGATTCTATGAAAACCAGCTTTGTCTGCATCTGCTAACAGGGTGGAAATTATGACTTTTTTTCTCTTTTGCATCATACACACAAGCCTGGAGCAAAGGAGCTTTATCTGCCTTGTCACAGAGTGCTCTGCATATGATGCTCTTCCCTGAGCAGCTGATCCCTCGCCATCACCACCCTCGGAATGAAAGCTCCTGGGAAGGGATGACAAAATGCTGTGACTTCAAAAGAAAATGCAAGTCTTGCAAGAAAACTCACAGAGCCCACGGCTGTGTCCTGAGTCTCATAGTGCTTCTGCCAGTGGGAAGAAGATGGAGCAACTGGCAAAAAAAACCCAAACTTAAAAATATCACTAAAATATGGGGTTAATAATGTAAACTTAAACTTAAAGGGGCAAAATTTAGAATAGATATAAGGAAGACACTTTTTACACTAAGGGTGGCAAGGCCCTGGCCCAGATTGCCCAGAGAGGTGGTGGATGCCCCATCCTTGGAAACATTCTAGGCCAGGTTGAGCAACCTGGTCTAGCTTAAGATGTCTCTTCTCATGGCAGGGCATTGGACTAGATGGCTTTTAAAGGTCCCTTCCCACCCAAATTGTTCTATGATTCTACAGTTCTCTGAATGTACTCATGAAAATATGGAATATAAAGCACCTTTCTCATAAGTTAGTGACCACGGGCCACCCTCAGGGTAAGAAAGGTGTTTCCATCTCCCTGCCACATTTGGGCCCAGCATCAGCACTGCTATACCCCCACAGACCAGGTTGTTGTCACAGCTGGATTCATCCCTGGCTTACTCCTCTATTAAGTGCCTTTTACACTGCCAGTATGGAGTAAAACCTCCTGACCATACCTGGTATCAGGAAGAAGGGTTTTAAAACACCTTGAGTGAAAACAGCACAGCTAGAATAAATACTTTTTTTTTAAAAAAAAGCAAACATTTCAAGGTCAGCAGATGCTGGGAAACTCACCACCACCAAGTAACACCATAACTAGGAGCCTGAGATGCTTAAAAATTCATTTATTTATGTGAGTCACCACCAAAGTCTAGTCTCGTGGAGGAGGACAAAATGTGCCACCTACATCTACAGAGTGAGGCTTACGTGGCATGGAGTGAAAGTTCTGCTCCTACATGCTGGGATCCATGGTGGAGGCACAAGCACCTTCATGGATTTACAGCTGGGCTGGGCAGTGAGCTCGGTGGGGTTGTGGCATGGGACACCAGCCCCAAGAATTTCAGCTTCCCATACGTGCCCAGATTCCTTCACAGCAAGTAAAGCACGAGGAAGAAGTTAAACACGTGCTGCCCTGAAGAAGGCTTTCTGGAATATTGCAGTGACACTGGAAAATGAGTCAAAAATTCTATGTTTCGAAGCCCACAAGGCAAATACAGCTTTTGCTGAGCCTCTGGTCTTGAGAGGAGGGTGATCACTGTAGACCAAGGGCTTGGTTGAGGAAACCAGCACTGGTGTTGGGAATAAAACAGGATGTCGTGCTATAAAAGCTGGCTGGGGCCTTGCATGGTGTTTCTGCCTTACCAGGAGGGCACGGTTCATAGCAGAAGCAAGTGCTGGTGTTTAAAGTTTGGCTGTAAACGGGTTAAATAAACAGATCCGCTCGGTCGGGTTTGTCTGTGAGGGGTGAGACGCGGCTTTGTGCTCCACGACCAAATGGTGGAGGAATAAACCTGTTGAAAAGGAGGAATGTCCTTCACACCAAGGCAAGGCTGAGCATTTCAGAGCTCCTTCCTGCACTGCTAGCCTTGATTACCAGAGAAGTAAGCGTTACCAATGGTGTAAATCTCAGATCAGACTGGTCTGCATAACCTCCTTTAAGCGCTCTGAGAAAAATTACAGCTCTGGGACAGATCCTGCTGTTAATTTCAAGATGCTTTAAGGAATCTGCGTGTTGCAACTCCTTCTGATTAGCCTTGGCTACGCAAGGTTTGTCTGATCAATTGGGGACGGCGGTGTGGAGATTTCCAGGTTTATTTCTGCGTTGAAAGCAATCCTGGTACGAGGCAAATCACTCCACGGAAAAGATGGGTCTTGAATGAATGATACCTCGTGCTGTGTCTCACGGAGGGTACATGCCGTTGTCCCCCCTTTCCCCTTTTGGCAGCAGAAGCTTTTCCTCCGCTGGGCTCAGCACTTTTTGTGCTGGTGCAGTGGCTGAGGGAGAGGAGGGATCGTTTCTGCTTCACGTGGTGGCATCTCACCCCAGAGCAAAACAGCCCCCGGGTCCCCAGGGCGATAAGGTTGAAGGCACCAGTATAGCAACAGAGCACTGGGGGTGATTTGGGGGTTTTCAAACCGGTTCGAAGCGCAGGTCTGTCCAGAATGGTAAAATATTCCCCTGCGATCCGGTTTTTCCTCTCCGGTTAATAGAGCCAGGATGACATTGAAGTAGGAAGGGGAATAAATATATGCAAGAAGTCTTTTCACAAAGTTATTTAATTCACCAGAAGGGACACTTAAACATAGAGCAGCACCTTATTTACCCTGAACTACTCCTTTCTCATCCTGTAAACATCAGAGGCAATTTCTAATAGATTACGATCCGGGGAGCAGCAAATCAACAATATCACCTGAGCTGCTTAAACGAATTCATTACAAAATATATTGCCTTTTTTTCCCTGTGACTTTCTTCAGATTGCATTTGAAAGCATTATTCTTCCGAGTTTTCTTTTCAGGACATATATGTGCAAAAATATCTCCAAGCAAGCCGAGATTATATTTTAAACTTTATTGCCCTTGACCTCGGATCCTTTTGAGTCCATTGTGCGACGGCTTCTCTGGTACCGCCGTCGCTGGTGACATCTCACAACAAACAGCCCAAACAGCAGGTACCAGCTGATTCAAATTGAGATCACAGATTCAGCCATGCAAGAGTTTGAAAAAGAAATCCTTAAAATTTCTATAACCTCTGGGCTTCTCTTTACCAGAAAGGATGTTCTCTGCGAAGTAATAGGAAAATGTAATATTGTTTGCCCGTTTAATTGGATGTGCTCCTGCCCTATTATGAAAGAGCTTGTCTCTTGCTGACCATGTATAAAACACAGGACGAGAGCTGATGCTGGTAGCTCCAAGTGAAAGACAAAAAAAAAAAACCCCAACAAACCAGCAGTGATTTGAGATGATGTGACAGCGACTGGGACATTTTCTTGGCCTCGGTTCCAAATGCAGAAAGGGACTTTGAAAAGAGGTTCTTCGGGGTGGATGTCACTTTGGGGGAGGACGGCTCCATCGTGTCCAAACCTCTGCCTTATTCGAAATGAGGTCCAAGGCACCCCCTTCCAATGACACAAGTCCTGATATTTGAGGTGAGTGGTGGTGGTCCTGCTGCTGCTGGCAACACACACAGAAAAGAATATGGGTTTTGGGGGTACAACGGAGAGCAGAGCAAGAGGGCAAGAGGTCCCAGGGGGGTTCTTCTTGCTCACCCTTCCCAGACCTGGCTGCTATTTATTACAAAACCAGCTAGAAGAGCAGAAAAGGGAATCTGGGCAGAGATGATAAAGAAGTGGGTTCATCCGTGGCAGAAAAGCCTTGTCCCAGCGGCCCCGGAAGGCCCTTGTAGGCTACAAAACGCTGGGTGGAGAGGTTCAAGTAGCTGCCTTCTGCCCTGCTTTCTCTCCCTTCGTTTATGGAAAACCATGAGAAATATTTCATCCTCTTTGTTGAGACAGTTTCCTCGCTCTCAGCAAGGCAGAACAAGTGCATTTATGCTCTCACTCCAGGACTTGCTGATGGTCGTGAGAGGCAGCCAGGGACTAGGACTGGGCTTGTTACAGCTTCAGAAATTCAGCAAAGTGCCTTTGCGTTGGGTGAGAACGAGGAGAGCTCTCTCGTCAACCATCAACGTGCTGGCTGACCTCAGGTCCCCTCCAGAGCAGCCACGGCTACAGAAGAAGGCTTTCTGCCGTGGCAAGGTGGTCTTCCTAGGGTCAGACATCCCTTCAGAGGTGTGGAGCTGCCAGGCAGGTGGAGTCCAGGGAGACCTTGGACATGGGGGAAGGTGGAAAGAGCTGCCTGGGGGGTACCTTGGGGGTTACAAGACCCTGGCTTCAGTGGCTGCCTTGGTGGTGTCCTTCCAGCAGAACATAGGAGCTGAAACACAGCAAAGCATCAAGCTGAGCTGCTGAAGCAGCACAGGCTGCCAAAATGGCCCATCCCCAACCTGAAAAGGGCTGGACCGCTCTGTTTCCCACATTTCATTTACCCTGGGCAGGACCAAAGCAGATCTGTAGATTCTTTGGGATAAATTGTAGAATGTAGCTATGCATTTACTGACAAATGCAGCTGGACTGGACCCTCTTTCCTTGGCCATGAGGTCATGTCTTTGGGGTGGGAGAGCCATGACCGTGGGAGGCATGTGCAGTGCCAGCTTTTCCTTGGTGCCCTGAAGTTGCTGCCATCTTCAGAGATGCCTTGGAGCAGGTCTTGGTGCTGGGCAACAAAAGGGCTGAAGTTTGGAGAGATGAATCCCACCCGAGCGTGAGCAGAGAGACCTGGGTGATGTGTAAACCTCACTCTTCCCTTCTGTCAAAGAGTCAATGCACATTCTTATTATTTTGTAGCAAATTAAGCCATGCAGAGGAGCGTAGCTAGGGTTTTCTCTTCTCTCTGGTGCAACACCATCAGCAGCAAGCCTAGCTCATGTTCCACAGGGATGGTGTAAATTCAGAGCTGATCCACCAAATCCAAGAGGGTCATCCTTGGTTTCTTCACCCATAAAGTGCCTTCCCTAGTCTCAAAAAGGTGGGAATACCCAGACTTTGGTACATCTTTGCAGCCAGACACCCCATGAGACAAGAAGGAAGGCTTTTCCTTGGATGTATTTATTTCCTTGGCCAGTCCACCTGTGGTAGGCTGGTCCTCTGCTCATCTCTCCGGTCCCTGCACCAACTGCACGTGTTGGCATGTATCCTGAATTTTGGAAAAGGTGGTTTGTTCATCCAATCTAGAATATCTTGCATTTCATTAATGAACTGGATCGGATCACCATCGGTTTGATTAAGGAGAAGACCAGGTGAGGACCAGTCAAAGAGGAATCATAGAATCATAGAATCATTTAGGTTGGAAGAGACCCTTGGGATCATCAAGTCCAAGGAGGGCTCAGACCCTCAGACCCCTCAGAAGGGGCTCAATTCTCAGTGGGCTCCCTGGGTCACCCTCATTAAGGTGCTTCTCCTCCCCACGCCTCAATTCAGCATGTGCAAACAGAGCTAATTCCTTGGCCTTTACTCCGTCCGCGAGTCTTAACTACGTTTTTTCGAAGAAGCCCTGGGAAGACCTAGGACGGGGAGGGGTTGGTTGGGTTGGGTTGAGGGGCAGGGGGAGTGTTTTGCCATATCTGAGCAGGCATCCTTCCAGGCCTGGACCGGCAGCGGCAACTGGCTGCCGTCCAACCTCCCTCCTCTCCCCGCGTTCCCGGGTTTGTTAACAGCCCAATCGATAACGCCGCCACATAAAATTCAGCTTCAACTTTTCTCCCTGGGTTCAGCTGCAGCACGGGGTTGGTTTTCCTTCTTTCCACACCGCCCCCCCTGCACCCTAAATCCTTTTTTTCCAGCTCCTTTGAGCCCTGCTGGGAGGTATTTAAGGTATGATTATTCTTCCCCGTTGCTGCGGGGATGGGGGCGAATGCTAACGAGGGAGATGCGCGCCCCGTCCTCTCCCTAAATCAGTTCATCTTTTCATACCCCACCTCTCCCACCGCCCTGAGCTTGTAAAAATAGCAGATTGCGGGTTATCCTTCCTTTCTTTGGGAGGGTGACCCTTAGGGTTCGCAACGAGGAGCTCGGGGGGATAAAGAGACATTTATTTTCCAGAGGAGGGGAAAAAAGGGAAGGGAAGGGAAGGGAAGGGAAGG
>VZTM01013990.1:0-11730 GCA_013400555.1 Jacana jacana | reverse complement strand
ATTTATGTGCAATCAATTCTTTATATCACTCAGCTAAAATTTCAAAGTTTAATGTGCTAGAAGTGATTTACAAAGAATCTGTTGCAGCAAGGAATCTCTACATGTTGAGAAGTAAAAATAACCTTAAGCTCACGGGAAGATCCTGGCATATAGCCTGCTGCTTGTTCAGGAGAGCTCAATGAGCTCTAGGGCACTATTTACAGAGGTGAGATGATTGACCTATAGTCATATTGACCAAAATACCAGTATTCCTCAAGATGGTCCTTGGCTATTGCGTTGTTATCTATCTCCCTGAAACCACACAGAACCCAGTGCAGCCATCATGACTACATGCATTCAATGTGACAACCATGGGTGGTTATCACTTGGGCAGAGTTATCAGAGATAAAGGTCAGGCTGGTGCCTGGGGAGGGGGAATACGCCATCACACTAAAATCCCAACAAACACTCATCAAACTGCTGCAGTGTGCTAGGAACACAGAGAGACAAAACCTGCAGTGTGGCAGATAATACTTTTTATCCTGGAGCACATCCAAAGCACCAGCCTTGGGGCAATTCTGGCACAGCCACATTCTTCTTTTTTCTTTTCCTGATACAAGATTTATCTACAAGTCTGAGAAATGGGGAGAGAGGGGAAAATTTAAAAAAAAAAAAAAAAGAAGATATTATGGAGCCTAGTGTATAGGATGCTTTCCCTGATTAAAGAGGTCCTGGATGTTTGTGAATGATGATGACTACTGAACATAAAATAGTTTAGTTTTAAACAAATCTGGGTCTTCTGCCTCTTATACATGGCAGAAATGTTACTTGATAGGCATGACAATATTCAGGTGTTAAAGACCTCCTGAAAGCATAAACTCCTGGCTTAGGGAAGAGAATTGCAGAGGTAGGTGTCTGTGCCAAGGAAAAACCCGGGCTTCTAAGCCTCTTTGCAACCCTCGTTCCACCACTGTGATGCCACATGACTGTATGTCACACAGCTGTCAGGCTTTGTGACTAAAGTTGTTTTAAAGCTGCAGCTATTTGGTGTGTTTGGCAGCAACTATATTACAAGTAGATGCTATTAAAAGTATGTGAGCCACAAGCAGCAATGCCCACGGGTGTGTGCGGACACATATACAAGCATTTGAGAGTAAACCAGGGAAAAACCCAACCCAACTGACGCATTTATTTTTTCATTCTTCCTTTCTCTTTGTATGAACAGACAACAGCGTTTTTGACAACTATAGCAGTGGTTTCCACTCAGAGGGTTACACATAGGCTGTTCTCAGATAGTAGGGAAGCTGTAGTACCAATAGTAGAGAGTCCTGTTTAATTGTGGTGTTTCTGACACAGAGCATATGCAACTGATTTCCACCTCCATTCTGCCCTGAGACAAGGCAGGGATTTCAGGGATTTCAGTTAGCATCTACATGGTGGCACAGTGGCATGACAAAGGCTGCCTTCTACCAGGTCAAGTCTAGTAAAGGCAGATTGCAAGTAACTAACAGAGGCACAAATTAATGCTGGGAAGCATGTTTTGTGAAGCTCTGACATACTGAATTTTGTCGTACTTAAAAGTGGCATTTTATTTACATGCCAGGAGCCAGCTCAGGTTTTCTTTGATGTTAAACTGTTTATTGTTAATCCATTACCTTTATTTGGCTGGCTAGCTCCTGAGCAGGGGAACAAGCACCTCAAAAATGCCAAACCAGAATATCAGAGCAAAGCAAGAACTCAAGGTATGGGATTCTGAGGCAGGACTCTATTTTATGGAGTATCAATGTTGAAGTAAAACTCTTTGATCCCTTACTTCCACAACACATAAGCTACCATGGACTCAGCAGACAGCAGATGCTCTTACTAATTACTGCTAATTGCTGCTGTCTAGACACCAGGTGAAGACTAAACTACTAGCCCTGTTTACAAACTAGCAAATACCTGCCTACTCTGCTGGTGTTATTCTGGTTCACTGTGTGTTAAATCACCAGTGCTGATATTGCATGCAATAATGCCAGCAAGAATAACGGTTTGCATCATTTTTACAGTAATCTGAAAAACTGCATAAAGTGAAGGGAACTGGAGAGTCAAGCCCTCTGTTGCTAACAACATTAATTTTCCCTTATTAGATTCTTACTGGGTTTTCATTGTTGGTACTACAAGACCTGCATTAAACTCTCAATCAAACAGCTACAAATGAGAAATGCTGACAAAGCAGGCTTCCAGCATGTAAAAACCTCACAGAGACTTTGTGGCACAAAACATTTTATTCAACCTCTTTAAAAAAATGGTTCCTTCAGTTTTTTTGTTTTGGTCTCTTTTAAACTGGTACCTTTTTAAGTAGAAAATGGTCCTTGTCATCCTGTTATAAAAATTGTCCTCACAATTGCTTTCATGAAATAAAAAATACAATGTGGAATTTCATAAAGTTGAAAAAACTTTTGTCAGTCCTTTCTGGAAATAGTTTGCAATTGTTTCAGAGTCCTGACAGTGTAGCCATTTGGGCTCTACTCATCTTTCCAACAGAGACTAACATATGGATGCAAGTATTGAAAAGCAGCAATGTCAAACAGGTTATACATGACATGCATATAATGCATACCATCTTACCTCTACCATGAGCCTGCCTGGTGGTATTTTTTTCTTTTTTAGCTGTTATGAAAACTAAATGCAGTATTTCATGCACCAGATAGACAACATTTTAAAACATCTATTAATGGCACCTGTACAGGAATTTCCTACCTGCATCACACTGGTCTTACACAGGAAAACCTTCTAAATGCAGCTGCATGACAGAGAAAGGTTAAACTGAGTAATGGACATAGCAAATGAAAACAGAATAATATGGTAGTATTTGGAAATGAAGGAATTAGAGAAGAGTTTCTGGAACAGTAAAAAAAGTTTATCAGGATGGGCCAAGGTAATGTATGGTTCTTTACATGGAGGCAGAGATTTTTTAATATCATTTTTCTTTCCTAAATGGGAGAGAAGCTGTCATCAAGAAATGGTACCAGATGCCAATGTGATCCTGAACTTAAGCTGGAATAGACTGTTGATGTTTCCATTTCCATAGACAGCACACAAGCCTTAGATAGATAAGGGCTAAAAAGGAGATACTAAGGTCTGGAGAATGGCATGTAATATTACTGTTTCAATGCAGTTGTGTGTGCCTGACCCAAGGCTGAAATGGTCTGGGTCAACACAGATTGAGCCAGGCCATATCCAACAACCAGCCAGTCAAGCACAGATAAGCCCTGCTTTGGCAAGCAGTCTAAGCTGAGCTCTAAGGTTTCAGGGAACTTCTTTTCAAATTACTTAGGGGAACCAGGAGGAAAAGCAAGATGGTTTAACCAGTAACACGCTCCCCTGTCAGTACCCCTCAGCCAAAACACCCTCGTTGCATGGCATGTCTATGTTCGCCCTGCTTTGCCACAACACAGCTAGCAGCCCTTATCTCAAGCCATGTCTGTAAGCAAGATCTATACCCCAGATGGCATTTACATGTGGAGAGGAGGTGTCCAAGGCATCAGATCCCTACACACGCTTTTCGTCCTTATTGTCATATTTTCAATACTCTTTTTTCCCTCTCTTAGCTGCAGTACAGTAACTGTGAAACGTTAATGCTCCTTCTTTTAAGTTCCCTGCCTAGCTCAGCATTTGGAGGTTTGGAACTTATTTGAGTTAGAAAGAAAAGCTGGTGAAAGGACATGGGATTTTTGGACACCCCCTCCTTTTTATTTACAAGAATAAACAAATGCTCTCCAAGGCACACAGGGGACTCAATGTCCAGGAACAGCTTTACAGCTGATGGTTTCCTCCCTCCTTAAGAGAAATTTGACCCAAACGTCCCTTGTCAAGCCTTTATTTCTTGCCAAACTGGTGTTTTTCCAGAAGTTTTGAAAAAAAAATCCCTATCTTTGAAATTTTGTGCCTTTCTTATATATACTTTTATATACTCCCTTCTTCAAAATATTTTGTCAAATCTCTTCTGCACAGAGTTCGTGAACAACTTCCTATGTACTATTTATTTTGGTTGGAATTACATTTTTTTTCTCTCTTATAGTTCTCTGAAATGCATTTCATAAGAAGAAACCTAGAACATCCAAACAGAACCAACCTACTCTGTCATTCTCAAGACCCTTTTACTTCAGACTGAAGTGCATTTTCTCCTGTATTTCCAAACTGTAGTCCATGTTCCCTTAAAAGCAATCAAAAAAAAAAAAAAGTAATAAAAAAGAAAGAACACTGGTTGATGTTCAAGTTCACACAGTCCCTCTGTCCACAGCTGGCCTCTCTCCAGCTCTCACGAGTCCCAAGACACATCTTACTTACTCATGTTTCCACTGATGCCAGGTGGCTGTTCTCTTCTCCTATGTGTTTCCTTGGGAGAACTGGGCTTTCCAATACTCAGCTATGTGTCCCCAAAGAAAAAAAAATTACTCGGCAGGAATCACAGGAACAATAAATCAGTGAAAAAAAATGGTCACAAGCTGTACTTAGGGTTTGAAAGGGTGGAGAATAACTCCTTATGAAGGACAGAAAAATAGCATCTGACCAACTGTGTCTGGTCAATTGTTTAATACTTGGTAATTTTCTTATGAATAACAGTTTTATTGGGTTAAAATTCAATATTTTGTCATGTACTTCTTCAGAGCTATGTTATAAATCTTCAGGCACCCCGATAGTCCGGGAGGCTGAAGAAACTCTGTGTGTTTGCTGACACAAACGAAGGAGTGAGATGATGCTACAGGGTATTTGACAATATAAAATAAAACATACTGGAAGACTATGAAGGCTAGTATTTTTATGGATTTTCTGTCTCTGTGTTAGCACTATGGAGGAAACTTCCCTTAACTGTACATATTGTTCCTTGCTTGCTGTAGAAGGGGGAGCATATTGATCTTTCAGAACGGCTTTATAAAGGATAATGAAACCAAATTTGATCTGCAGGAGAAAAAAGCAGAGAAAAGTACTGATGACTAGCAAGTAAGCACTTTTCTTGAACTCAAGAGTCAACCACAAGAAGACTTTCAGAAGCTGAATTTCAAGGCATATCTGAGGTGCTTTCTTGTGACTTTCTTGGCTGAAACTGTCCCCACTCACAGCTCAGCGCTGTGGGATTCACACACCTGAGATTGCAGCAACCATCATAACCCAAGGCAGTCACCAGGAGAGGACAAAGGGTGGTTGTGTTTGCCATGGCACCCACGTGCTGCACCTTCCTAACAACTACCATAATTCTGCATCAGAACAGATTTCCATTAGAAATTTCCAGGTGATTTCCATTAGAAATGTGCCACTTAGAGTTCAGTTTTGTAAGCAGTTCAAGCTGCACCAATAGTGACACGAGGATAGCCAGCTCAGTATAGATTCTTTCATGGAGAAATTCCACAGCACCGCTCCTCAAATCCCATGGAAAATCAGGTCCACAATGCTAGCCCTTTTATTTCTAGTTTTATGCAAAAGAATGACAGTATCTTTGTAAGAGGTAGCTGAAGCATATCATGTTAGTGGCTATGTTAGGCTGATTCAGCTAATAACCTGGTCAAAGCAGAAAACACAGGGTGCTGAAGAGGTTGAGGTTCTGCCACCAACTTTTTGTTGGACATACTCAGGGCCTGCTGCTAGATTCCAGAGGACCCACTCTCTCCTCACCCAATCTACATCCCAAGGAAATAGCAGCTCTTCATATCTTGTTTTGGTGCCAACACACAGTAGAGGGCCACAGAGGTCTCTGCCTCTCTTCACAGCCTCTCTTGTGAAATTACACTCTTACCTTAAGAACTATCCCCATGGATGCCCCAAGCCCATGACTTTCTGTTAAGGTATCATCAACATCATCTTGTTAAGGTATCATCTAATCATCAACAGAAATCTTTTGATATAATTAATTTGTGAAAGCTGAGCCTAGCCTTTCAATACCTTACTGACACAACTTGGTTGCTGCTGGCAAAACGCATTTCACAGCCCTGCAACATTTTCTTCTATACTCTCAAAACCAAAAGGACATTTTGCACTGCTGCAGCTTCTAAACACAATTCTTGTGTCACACAAAGGACACAAGGCTAACTAGTTGTCTTGATTATTTCATTGGTATGAACTCCAGGCCATGTCTGCAGCACATTGTCACAGCCAGTACAAACAGCAGCAAGGCAGATTGCTGTGTGAAGTATGGGACACAACACGAAGCTTTTTTTCTCACTCACTTCACCTTGGGTGGATCAAACATCAGGCATTTCAGTGCAAGACTCCTTCCCCAGGCCAGAGTGCTCCTCACACCCAGACATTGTGGGATGTTTGCCCCTCTCCTCTGGGGACTGTGATCAGTATGTGCTCCAGGGATGGGCCTGAGTCCTATGACTAGCAGAAGCTAGTGTTTATGAAGGAAATTTTTTGGCAGAAACGGCTTCCAAGGGACCATAGCTAATGTATAAGTGGTGACATTTTACCTAGGGAAAACTGAAGTGCTTTAAACTACTCTAAATAAGAGAAGAGCAGGCTAACACCATAACAATGTGGAGGCAGGATGCAATTAGTGCCTGACTCCTGTCTCCAGCCACCCTCCTGGTGCTGCTCTCCCATGAGAAGCGATTGCTTTTTTATAGAAACTCCAGCTGTCCAGGGGTGGGCTAAGTTTACCTGTGACTGAGGAAGAGGGGAGGGGAGGAGAGGGCCACCAAACCAACAGACACAGCTCTTGCCCTGGGTATGCTGTTGACGCCAGGCTGGTACAGACCAGGGAAGAGTATGGTCAGGTGAGGAAATGAGGGTCTCCGGGCTACCATGGAGGTTTTAAACAAATGGCTCCTGAGTTGCACAGATACAATGAGAGATGCACAAACCCACTCTATCCCACATGCTCACTGCAAGAGGGTGCATCATGGGAAATACCCTTCTTTCTTATTTTGACTGTGGCCCCTGTGAACTGCTCTGGACACTCATGCAAAATNAAAGCGAGGAGCACTGTACATGCCCAGAAAATTATACAGTCGTGGGTGTTGTTCCCACCATGATGTTAGCCAGCTGGCCTAGATGTAACCTAGTGCTGATACATAGATTCAGAGAAAGCCATAAATCAGGATGTGCTACAACTAACCCCAGACATACAGAAATCATGAGTCATGCCCAGAATAACCCAGAGATTAACTTTAAAATTTGTGGTTTTTTAAAAGCATAATGAATGTTGTATGGCTTTTATTTTCCTGCCATTCCTTAATATTCCACATGCACTTTAACTGGATAGCAAGTAACCATATGTGCTTAAACTGTGATTTTTAAAAAGCTAGACCTGGAAAGAACCTATAATAACCTGAGTGACATGGCTAAAACTTTCACCAAAAAATCACCATTAACAGTGGGAACTTTGGTACAATTGCAAAGGTTGGTAACATTTAAATGTCCCCAAGCTCACCCTTAATCGAGACTATGACAAGAACTGCCTCCCTGACTTGGTGTCAAGGTAAATATCCATGGAGAAGTCACTATGCTAAAGTTATCTGCCTTCAGCACAGCAACTTCTAATATTTGAAAACAACCTTTCGCCTCCAGACAGCCTGTACCCCTTTATCTTAAAATAGGGCTAGGTGTTCCTGTGTTCAAGGATTTTTAGGGAACACCAGTCTGGATTTTTTAACCTCTATCCCAAATCTTCTGAGAGTTTAAGTGGCATAAATAAACCACATGCTTATAACTCCTGGCTCCAACTGCTCATTTTTTGTCAGTACTATAGCTAAGCTTGGATGAGAAAGCTGAAACTTAAGTAAATATCCATATATTTACTAAGCTGCTGCTCCACTGATGAAATCTGAATACAAGGAAAACTTGGACAACATTTGAACTATTGTGGCACCACTACAGTGAAATGAGATACAGCAGCTGATTTGCCTGGGGCAGCCATAAAAACCTGGCATCCAAGCCATTTGTGGTTCAGTGTAACAGGGCATTGGGTTTAGCCACTCTAACCAAACCAGTCCCTTTCTAAATTTCCCATGTTTTTGTATTTAAACAAAGTCCAAACCTCCCAGGTCCTGTGAGGAGCAGCAAACCCGGTGGCCCTCAGTTATTGTTCTCTTTTGAAAGCTGGGACAAGTTGCTGTATTATCTCCCTTAACACCTATGTTTTCCCTGTACTTACGTTGCAGTCCTGGGTACCTCAGCTGTTGATCCCAGGGAAACTTCCTCTGCTAATACTCCCAGGAAGAGAAGAGGTTTGTAGCCAGACTGGTAGTAATGGTGCGGTTGCATGCATGTTTGTAAAACCTGTTTTCTATAGATTTAATCTGAGGCAACTGAGTGGTTGAAAGCTCCTGTTTCTTCAGCCTAAAAGAGAAAAGAACTTCCTCTTTCACTCCCTCCCCCTCTCCCCACCATCTTGCCCTGGAGGAGAGGACCTCTCCATCCACATCTGGCAAAGAGAGAGACATGGCTGAAAGGAATCAATAGCCAGACCCAAAGCTTGTTTATTTAACAGAAACTGTTGAGCTGAGGTCAGGAGGCACTTCTAGCAAATAACAAGCTGGGAGACACATCATAGAATGGTGGAAAGTTGACAGCAGCTACAGTCAGAAACCTAGACCATGAGTAGATGAGCAGGTGTGCCCCACATTATTGGTTTCCCTCTCTGGGGAAGAGCTCTATGGGACATTTTGTGGAAGAGCTGAAATATTGGACAAACAAAGAAAAACTAAAGCACCCAAGTCAGGCAGCTGAGCAGGGAGACTGGTGGCACGTGCAGTGATGTGTGGAGAGTTGTACGGGGCACAGCCTTGTGCAGGATGCAGGGACTGCTGCTCTGGATACAACCAGACCAATGCCTCAGCAAGAACTAGAGAGAAAAATAGGACTAGGAAAAACTACAGCTGTTTTTTGGGTGAGGAATAATCCAGTGTTGCTATAGGCACTCCTTTATCTTCCCATGGCTTTGGCCTCATAATTTTTAGTAAAACACTTTTTGGCAAGGCAATTGATTCTTCTTTGTAAAGGGGGGAAATTAATTAACTAGGCAGCGAGTTGTTTAGATTCATTTTCCAGCAATGAGAGCCTGAGCTAGTCTTTTATTAGTGATCCCCCGCATTTGATCCCAGCCCTTGGAAACCTGGCGGTCAGGTCAGGACACAGGGCCCTTAAGTCTGTGAAAATACAGCTAATGTCTGTAACCTGCAAACAGAACTTCCAGCTGAGCACTGCTTGGTTAGTACGTTGTTCTCCATTTTTATACTTTGCAATACGTGGTGACGCAGCACTCCTGTACTTCAAGAAAATTTCCCCACATTAGATAACACATTAGTGTCTTGGGTTTTTTCCCTCACATATCTTTTTCTTGCTGATTTAAGTAAAGCTTCTAGTTCTGTAAGTCTTCTACTGCCAGCATGTATCTATTTAAGGGAGTTCTGCTGCTTTCTGATGTGCTGCAAGCAAAAGGAAGATCACAGCTTCTCGTTTTGGTCAGGGTCTGCTCAGAGGACAATTTTGTCTCATCTTTAGTTTGATGGATTACGAAGGCACCTTGCAATTGCTACATTTGCAAGGCTGTCTTAACCTCTCATACAGCAGCACTGTTTTTGTGTAAATGTCCAACTGCACGTTCCCTCAAGAAATGAGAAAACTTTGATGGCATGGCATG
This sequence comes from Jacana jacana, assembly GCA_013400555.1. NCBI lineage: Eukaryota > Metazoa > Chordata > Aves > Charadriiformes > Jacanidae > Jacana > Jacana jacana. The sequence goes on along the minus strand of VZTM01013990.1, from coordinate 2,129 downwards.
GCATCCACTAAAAAGAGAGTAAGATGGTAAATTTCAGACATATAGCCCATCCAACTTTGTTCCTCTCTCTCATATAATATTATCTATATTTCCACAGACTTCTTCTTTTGCCTGTGAACAACACCTAGTTCTTTTGCAACAGTGCAATTCTTTTGGCCTCAGCCTTAGTGTTAAATGGAGTCCAATTCCGTGTTGCATAGTTTTCACTGGGAAAAAAAAATGGCAAATACCATGCATTTAATAACTCTCCTAGTTTATCTCTGCTTCTAGGTCATTACATACTTCTTACAATATCTGGTCATTTATACTAACTCTAGATCTATATGAAATTCTAGTTAACCATGTATCTTAGGTCTTTCTGGACTACCTCACAGTAAGGAGTAATGTATAATGTAGTTAATTTTAACTGGCAGGCCTGTGCCTACAAGCTATTCAGACTGCCTGCATTTATCGGCAGCACTGACACTCAAATACCTATTTTTCTGTAACATGGAAAGAAGAAAATGAAAACAGTTTCAGCAGCCTTTCAGGCTGAAGGCTGGGTCCCTTTTTTTCCTAGCACAGTGGTATCCTCAGTTTTCTTGAAGTCTTTGGGCATTACTTCAACATAAAGTAATGATAAGAATACAGTAAAAGAATAATAAACCAACTACTTGTAATAAGTATACAACAAAGACAGTTAATATCCTTGAAATGTTGTGAGGAAAACATTTCCCCACCGAAAGATTCCACAGGAAATAAAAAATATCATCAATATTTTGACATGATTGTCAAATTGAACTGTTTTTCTTTGCATACAAATATAATGAATATTAAACTCATTTCACTTCGTTAGTGTGCAAGAGATGAAAGTAAAGACCTTGGTGACCAGTACTTAGAGAAAATATTTGCAAGTGTTAAGGCAGAAAATTAAATGCTACATAAATAAAGGCACTCTAAAATTGTCCCTATACTGCTCAACTTTCCAAACCCATGGACTGAGGATTAGCTTGAATTAATGATAAACTTCTCTGTTATTTTTCTTTACTTCCTTGTGATGGATTTCTGGGAAGACAAGGGATCTTACATCCATTCCCACTAAATCCAGACCCTGTTTGCCCCTTTCTATGCAGGCAATCAGACACATTGCAAATTTGCTCTCAGTCCATGAGGTTGATGCAAGACTGGGGCCAGCATAATATGATGTCCTGTTTCCTGACCATTTTTATGCAGCAAGGTATTCATACAGAGATGTTATTGGAAATATTGCCTTGACTTGAATGTACATGGGTTTTTATGTGCAGAGCTTCACTGTCACCCATTTATGACTTCAGTAAAGCAATGAAGCCAAAGAATTACACTTTGAAAATAAGCATAAGCAGTGTAGCAAACTAAAACCTCAGAAAATATATCCAGAAAGGATGTGGTAAACATCTGTCAGTCTGAATACTTTTTAAAAAATACCCGGGGGAAGTACATTTCATTACTGACTATGCATATTTATCGCAGACTTAACCTTTTCATTGAATAATTGAGTATCCTTTATGTTCTGAACCAGATGAATGATTTGGAAGAGTTGTTAGGGAGATTAGACTGCTTGTAAATAATCCTGGCATCCATCCATTCTGTTTTCTTCTCTAGAAAAAGAAGTCCATCTACGACAGAAGGTCACTCCAGAGGGACCAGTTTCAGAGCTATGGTTTATGTAGCCACAGTTGTTTCGGAGATGTTGAATCATTCAAGGAAAAAAATAGTTGCTAATGACTGAGCAATGCACCCTATATTTATTTCTAAAGATTTTGGAGAACCTAGCACTCTTTTCTCACTTCCAATGTGAGTCACGCTGCATATTAAAAAAAAAAAAGAAAAAACATTAAAATCAGTAAGTATTAATGCATGAATGCTATTAATCATACCTTAACATAACAAGAAAGAATCAAGGTTGTTTGGGTTTGAATTAAACAATATTAGCTGAAAACTTCCTGTCTATACAAAGTTGTTTGTTTTGGTTTTTTTTTGACAACTATAACATTCCCATAATATAATTTGCCTGAAATTATGTGTGTATACTTTCTGCAGCTTGACACAATTTTAACATCATTTGTCTTTGAAAACTGAATGAGGTTATATGCCAAGGGTATAGAGATACA
>VZTM01013989.1:335-13715 GCA_013400555.1 Jacana jacana | reverse complement strand
TATGGTGGTTACAGTAAGTGTAGCAGTTTAATGCAAATCCAGATGCATTTTCTGTGGACATCTAGTCAGTGTGTGTTATTAATTTCTGCAAAATTATGAAAGTATTCATTAAAATATTATGGTGGGGCTGAGAATTTAGCAATGTACACGCAAGTCTTTGATACATCAAACAGCAACTCCACAGTAAAATGGGGATTTGGAGCTTGTTTAACACTACTTTAAAAAAGTTATTTTGACACCATCTTAATAAAAAAATATTAAGATGTATATATATTATTTTTTTAAATGCAGAGGATTATGCAAATATTTATGCATTTGTTTCAGATATAATTGAACGAAGTTTTTGTGCTTCTGAAAGGCAACCTCAAAATAGGTAGGTATAGATTATATAATTGATCATTGTTATGATCAATTCCAGTTGGTCGTTTCACAGTGGAAGAGTTGAATGATTGTCTTTATGAAATGTTCCCTTATTTATCATAACTTTGCTTTATCTCAACCTATGACACTCGACCTGCTTGAGGATATTGTTGGAGGTCATTTGCACAGAGAATCTTTACATGAATAATTTAAGGGATGGCATTAAACTGATAAAATAGCTTTCAAAGCGGACATTGATATATCAGGTTAAACTGACATAAGTTGGTTAGATAAATTCTGTTTTTGCATTTTTAAGCAGCTGATTTAAATAAAAAACTCTGTGCATGTGATAGATTAGTATCTTGTCCCTTTGAATTTCTCTAGACCTCCCATATAAATGTAGATATCCGTTTTTGGAATTCTGGAGTCCTCTTTTTAATGGCCTCTTCCAAGTCGTAGTTCCTTTCTTGATCTGCTGTTTACCACTGGTGCTCTCTTCGTCTTAAAATCATGCTTTTTTGACTGTAACCTTTTCTAATTCTCACTCTGTCTTTTGAAACTATTCTTAAGGACACTAGTTTATCTGTTCATTTGATCTCCTCTAAATGTTACACATGCCTTTGTCACTGATTCTTCTGTCCTTTCTTCTGCATCTTGTCTTTGCATATACAAATACGTTCATTTATTCATCTGCCTGAAAAATCATGCTGCAAATTGAATTTATCTGTATACACCATATGTGTTCCCTTCTTTCTCTACTAAATTTTTGCTCATCTCTGTAAGATGTCTTCATGGCAATATGGCCATACTGTTGAGTGCAACACAACTAAAAGGAATGTCATAATTAGCTGTACTAAAAATCTTGCCCATTAGCTCATGTTTGATTATTCTCAAAAACAAAGTTAATGCTCACCAATACTTTGACATCTGAGCATCCACTTTAACTTCCACATCTCTCAAAGTTTTTTCATTCAGAGTGAGTCTTGCTGTTCTGCCAGACACCTCTAAGATTTAACCATTCCTATCAACATACACTGCTAAAACTCTTGCTTGAATTCATAAGGCTGTCAGACAAACATCTTTCCTGGTTTTGATACAACCCTTCTAATTATTCAAATGCCCATTCAGAAGATTGCTGCAAGGAATGTTTCAAAAGCCCTACCTTCAACCTTGCCATCTTCTCTGTGTTTCCTTTTACTGGCTGTGCTTTCCCTATCACTTCAAACGCAATACTTTATTTTTGCTTTCAGAGTTGTCCTTAGTGATCACCATCCTTCCTGTCACTTACTTTTCTGTCACTAACTTCAGCTTTGGTCCTGCTGCATTCAGTAATGGCAGCCTCCTGATGCTTGAGTGTTGAAGCAATCTTTTTCTCTCCATCTCTGCCCCTCACAGAAACATTAGCAGAACTATTTCCTTATCTTTCTTCATAACTACTCTTTGAAACTGTAGTTTTCCTTACTGCCTAAAAATATATACACATTCTTGCCATGCCTGGGCTGTTGAGGCTGCCATCCATCTGTCAGGACATCATATTGGTTCTATCAGTTCCCCATCTGTCTGTATCCATTTGTTGTTGTTTATCTCAGCTAGTGAAATCTGCAGGCTGGGACAGTGGTTGTGTAGAGTATAGGGCAGAAACTAGCATTGAAACATCTGGACCTATATTTCTGATGTTGAGGAATTGCTATCCTGTTGATGTAATATTGTTTTTCCCCACTGTATACAACATCACTCCCAGTTTTCATCCACTGGACGATAATTACATAATCTTTATGTTTTCCATCCATAAAATGGGTTAATTTAAATGTCTGTAAATGTGTAGAAATGCAAAATAATTTGCAGTCTAGTGGATTATTGACTTTTAAATATCTGTCTATATAAATAGATTTTAAATAATCCTGTCATCTGTATTTGTACTTTTGAGGCTGAAAATTGAACAGGAAAATGAATGAAGTCTAACTTTTATTTAGTAGGAATCATGCTATTTTGGACACATAGAGTAAGCCAGCCTTTATGTGACTTATATATGCACAATTACAAACTAATTAATTTAGACAGCTTTCCTGCAGAGGAAACATGAGAAGTCAGGGAATACTGGTATTTCCTCTATAGTAATTGACGTGAAACAGAATTAAAATGACTTTTTTTTTTTTTTTTAATTAAATAATGATAGAGATAATATTGAAGGTGCGGGATCAAGACTGCGACCAGGTAATTTTGTGCTTGGAACAAAATTAAACTTTACCTTAAACTAAACATAATGATTTCCAAGTTTTTAGACCTTATTCTTCTGTTGCATATAGAGCATCTCCTCTTATTTCTTCAGATTTACTGCCTATTATTCTATTCTTGAGAGTCTGCAGGGCCCATACTAGGAAAATAAATGATTTGTTTGTGACGGGGTGGCAGTCTCACAGTCTTCGAGTTCTTTGCAATATGAAAAATCATGGTATTGTCTAATAATTATATATTAAAATGTTAGAAAATGATAATATTTCATATACAAATATTTGAAGTACACTTAATGAATTTTAAACAAACATGAATTCCAATAGTAAATCAGTAAGGCTTCTTTTTTTGTGAGACCTCATGTTCAGCTTTTTATCTACCAGTACCCTCAAGACCTTCTTGGCAGAGCTTCTCTCAATCTCTTCATCCACCCCCCTGTCTGTATTGATTCCAGGGGTTGCCCTGACCCAGGTGCAGGACTTTGCACTTGGACTTGTTGAACCTAGAGAGGTTCACAAAGGCCCACTTTTCGATCTCGTCCATTTGCTTCTGGGGGGTGTCCTGCCCCTCAGTCATGTCAATCCTACCACTTGGCTTGGTGATTTCTGCACACTTGCTGAGGTTGCACTCAATCCCACAGTCTCTGTCATAGATGAAGATACTGAATGGTACTGGCCCCAGTATGGACCCTTAGGAGACACCACTTTTCACCACTCTCCATCTGGACATTGAGCTGTTAACCGCTCCCCTCTGGATGCAATGATTCAACCAATTCCTTATCCACCAAACAGTCCATAAAATCCCTATCTCTCCAATTTAGAGAGAAGCACCTTGCAGGTGTCCGTGTCAAAGACCTTAAAGAAGTCCAGATGGACAACTTCCGTTGTCCACTGAGTGATCCACTAGGTTGATCAGGCAGGACTCACCTCTTGTGAAGCCATGCTAGCTGTCTCAAATTACCTCCCTGTTCTCCATATGCCTTAGCATGACTTTTGGGAGGATCTGTTCCATTATCTTCCTGGCCACAGAGGTAAGTCTGACAGGCTGGTAGTTCCCAGGGTCCTCCTTTCTACCCTTTTTAAAAATGAGTGCAACGTTTCCCTTTTTCCAGTCATCAGGGACTTCACCTGACTGCCATGAGTTCTCAAATAGTCAGGAAAGTGGCTTGGCAACTACACCATTCTAAGCATATTTTTATTCAGAAAAAAAGATTCAAATCTGAGAAGACCCACAGAGGAAAGGACACTCATTTATTTGCTTTTGTTTTGTAATACAAGCCATTGACAGTGAAGGAGAGGTGAAATACCACAGAGCAGGGAGCAGTGAAAAAGGAAGCAGAATTCTGCCAAGGAAGCAGAATTTTAATCAGTGACCTAGGAAAATCTGAAGATTCCTAGGCTGTAATGGCAAGACCACATTATTTATTTTGGAATTGAATATAGCAGTCTTGAAACACTTTGTAGAGAGGTGAAGATGAGGCAAAAAGAACTAAATCAAAATTGTTCTTCTCATGGCATATAATATTTGAAATTATTATAGCATGGCTTCCACTGTCACCTTGACCAGAAAGACCAAACTAAATTCTTACTTAAATGGCTCAGGGGAAACACAAGACTTCCTTTCCTCTTATTGATCATTAAGAGGAGACTTAGGGAAAAATGTTGAACTGAATTTCACTGCTTCTCTCAACCCATCTGCCAAAAAGTATTAGTACAAAAAATCTGACACCAGCAACGATGTCATTATCTTCCTAATCCTACTAGAAATGTGTGTCTGTGTTAGAGAATGACATCTTCTGTACCTCTTTATTTTCTGTGAGAGCGCAGCTCAGCTCTGGTTGGTCCCTAGGCACTTCAGTTTGTGGATGTCTGTCTTCTACTTGTTAAAAGTCGCCAGCACAGAAATTCCACAGCAAAACAAATGATGAAAAATGAAACAGTTCCTGACTCCAGAGCTGCAATCCAGTTCCCATCCATTGCTGAGTCTGGCCTGGGACTTCCCCAGGGCCTGCTGGTAATGTTATCCTTGAGCTTGATACGGTTTTGTACATATTATACCTATTTCTTTATTTTATGCTTTTTTATTTTAATATTAATACTTCATTAAAGTAGTTTAGTTCATTCTAAACTTCTAAATCTCCGTATCTCTTTCTCTCCTCTCTTTTTTTTTTTGAGAGGACAAAAGGCCATCTGTCATTCTGGTCAATTCAGCCGAAACCAAGACAGGAACACAAATAGATTATTATGGGTGGTGGTTTTTTTTGTTTTGGTTTGTTTTTTTGTTCAATAGGGTTCACAATGGTCTTTAGTTATCAAAATAGAGTCAACCTTTTAGATAAAATACCCACAAATCAGTACTGAGTTTACTGTGCTTTGTAAATTTTAAGTAACGCTCACTCATTTAATCAGTCAAGTGAGTATGAATTTTTGCATTTTATCAAGCTGCCCTTGGCTACCATTTTCAAATATCTCATTGAATATGGTAGGAAACAAATCATGTGGGTATTTGGTATTTGTAGCTGGTAAATTAGGCAGTTTTGCTTCAAAGAAAGAGCACTTTTAATTCACAACTTATTTGTACTACAAGAAAAAATGTACCTACAACAGGCAAATATATCTATGGCAAATTCTGGATGACCAAGACCGTGTCCGATTTAATGGTTGGTGAGTCTAAAACAATAGTTCAGTGTGGGAAGTACACTTTCACTTCCAGCTTTTGTTTTTAATTCTTGATCCCAATAACTAAATATTTCCACACAGATGATATTTTTTGTTTGACTTGAACACATAGAAGTAAATGAACAGGTTAAAATTGTGTGAAATTCATTTTGCTGAAAGAAAAGCATAGCTTCTATTCATGCATGCCTTCCTTTGTGCTTTTTTTTTTTTCCACAGTGCTTTTGTCTATAAAAAGTATATGTTATGTTTGTGGACTTGCTTGACAGAGGATGGTAGTCTAGCTGTAGAGGAAGAAGAGGTTTACGCCTACTCACCATTTTCATAAGACAAGAAAAAATCAGCTTTCTTGCTTCTTGCCATGATAATTAATTCACACCTATCTAAATATAATCAACAATAATCTAATAAAAATGATATGAGGAAACCAAAGTGTTTGAAGTACTGCAACATTCTTAATTCTAAAATGATGTTTTTCCTTTTAATTCTAAACTGACTCCATTCTTTGCTTCAGAGTTCGTACTAGAAAATGTAGTGTCACTGTCTTTGGGTGCTTTTTAGCAAAGATCACACTGAGATACTGAACTAAAAACAGTTCAGGACTACAATATAAATAAGCCTGTGTGTGTACTGTTTGTGAATTGGTGCATGCATAGCTACTGTGCATACTGTAAGGTAATAGCTAAAGGAGATGTTCAAAGATAATGTGTGTTCAAAGATAATTTCTTTAAGAAAAGATTTTTTTAAAAATAATTATTTTAGGAGAAAATAATAGAAACAACTTCTAGCGATCTTCTTAGTAATCTTCTATCTCTTCTTAGTAATGAGTCAGTGAGTATTTTATCTTCTGATCCGTCTAGTTTACAAATCTACTTGAAATGTGAATGCTTAGAGGGATGATATGGAGATATATTGAGGCACACAATTTTCAAAACTCATAAAACATTTAGTTTTTAAATTTGCTTAGTCTTTTTCTTCAGACAGGCCATCTTTATGTCCGATATAATATAGCAGGAGTGGATGGGACAAAAGTTTCATTCTGTATATGTAATGTACCTAGCTCTTAATTACATGCATATGTACATAGGAATTGAATCTTTGTTAATATTTTCTGGTTTGCATAACCCTCCTTTGCTTAACCTCATGCATTTTTATATCAATGTCTAACTAGCTTTGTATTTCAAAGTTTTAAAACCCACTTTTCCTTACCTTCATGAGTCAACACTACTATTTTTGTGGAATTTACAAGAAAAAGCAATATATGGACGGTAATACAGAGCGATTGTCTGTGTTCTTTCCTTTGTGATGAGCAGAACTTTTACAGCATTATTCTTTGCTTAGCATTGGTGTTCTTTTATTCTAATAATGAAAAATACCATTTATGCACTTTATAATGTTGTGCTTTTGATCAAAAGGATGCTGGTAACAGGTCCTTTCAACAGTCTCCATCATGCTTTTGTTATCTTTCTTATCTCCTTTAGATAGCATGATCTCCTGTGGGAAGGAATTTATGACAAAGAGCAGAAACCACTAATTTTCTGATGTGAAGTTAGGAAGACTCAAGAGAATCATAGCTTCTTGCATGTTTTCTTTAGGATTCTCTCAAAACATGCTCCAAATTATCCACATCAGACATTTTATTATAATACTTAGGGTAAAATAAAATATAAATTTCGTAACATCAAAGTATATAAAAAGTAAATATCGAGTGTTAGTCCATGTAAAAAGATATCAGTTAAAATAAGAAAATTCTGTTAATGTCCTTTTGAATACATGTGGGAAAAGTTTTATGATTAGTGAGGTATGTTAATACTTCTTTTCTCTTAGAATTACTTAGGAGTGAATCAGATAAAGGGATTTTCTTTTGAAAATCATTATCAATTATATTGGTTAATCTTTTAAGTATTTAGATTATCTCTTTTTTGTTCCCAACAGTATTAAAAAAAAAAAAATACTTACATTACAGCTTAGTATTTACGTTTATGGCTTTAAACAGTGTACGCTATTAATATATTAAAGCAACCAAGTGAGCTGTCCTGATTTTTCTGTTGTCATCTACAGCATCGGCAGGAATTGCTGTATCACAAAGGAAGGTGCGTCAGATCAGTGACCCCGTTCAGCAGATCCTTATTCAGCTGCACAAAATTATCTTCATCACTCAAGTATGCATTACAGTTGCTTCTGACATTCTATACTTTTTAGTTATTTGCTGTTGTCAAAATGATGCTACTGCAAAGTGCTGCTAATTTAGTCGCTGTTCTTTAAAAACAACAGACCTTGACATTTTTGCAGATGGCAGGATGCTTTAAAAATATATAATTTAAATAAAGACTAACCTTGAATATTAGTATGTGGAGGATGGCAATAATTGAGTCATATGAAATAAGAAGTCATTGGCTCGCATCATAAAAATGGATTATACAGTAAATTATTTTTACAACATTCTGTTATGCCAGCAATATGAATATTTTAAGTGACTTAATATCATGCATTGACATGGAGACTGCGTAAAGTTTTCCCCTATAGCAATAATTTCTAAATCATATTTTTATTATCAGTGAATAGTAATAATTTCTTAGTCTAGTCTAGTGTTAAATGTTAAATATTTTGCAACATCAGCTCTTTTTCAAAGGTAAGAATTATTTTCAAATTAAATTCAAATGTTTCATATGAGAGAGAATTGAAGTTATTTCATGCTGATTCCAAAGCAAAAATGGGGCTGATATAAATTTGTGTTGAATTCTCAACTAAAAATGTAATTAAAAACTTCTTATTCTCCAGGAAGATGGCTGCCACTTAGTTACTTGCAAAATTTGTTACTATTAGATAAAAATCCTTTAATTTTCCAAAGTGAAGTGTTTATATTTGGGAAGTGATGTTTATCACCTCAGGGGATTGCACAGTGCTGAGCCAAATTTGGTTTTGTTTAGAACAGAATAGCATACTGAACTCGACTGTGTTTTACATGTCTTTTTTTTTTTTTTTTTTTTTTAACTGTCAAGCTTACCAAAGCAGGTAATAAAGGAAATAAGTTATCAGAGACAAAGAAACCAATTGTTATTTAAAGTAATTGGAAATAATCTCCTTCCCTGCTAGCAGAAATGAGGCAGTTCAGTTTTTACATGCTATACTAGGAGTATGTCCAAGATGCTTAGTGAGTGTTGACAAAGGTTTTCTCAAGTGGCCTTCTAATTAATGTAAGTTCTCATAATGTGGATGCACAATAACTGTGAAGTAACAGCAACTCAAAGACTTAGTCAGAATTGACTACTGAAGCAGGTAACAACTTTGGTGCTTTTGGTGTCAATTGGTTTCAGAATGGGAAGGCAGAGAAACCAGGATCCACACCTGTACTTGTTTGGTGTTTGCTATGTGCTTCTCTTGTACTTGATTATGTTCTTACAAATTTTAGGTAGAATATTTTTTACAATATATAGATGTTTTCTAAAATACTGGTACATATTTAGCTGACAATTCTAAAATGAAATTTCCAAGGGAGAGTTCTTGCCTTTTAGCTCTTGGCTGCCAGCAGCCTTCTCAATCCAGTTTCCATAGGAACAAGAGTCAGAGTGATCTCTGGAAAACAATGTAAGAGGAAGCTTTTAAAAAAGCATTATGTAAATCCTTGGCCTTTTTTTTCTCCCCCCCCCAACCCATTCTTTTTTTTTAAAACTGATTTGTCATCTTATTTCATTAATACAAAAGCTAAAATTGAACACTAGTGTCTGGGGCAATTCTGAGTTTCTCAAGGAGTGGACTTATTCTTTACCACTTTTGTTTCAGAATATCCCAGTATGCCCATGGTACATTAACTGCACGCAGTTCATTGCAGTGGAATGTAGTCTATAGAGTAACTTGCAGGCCTTTTCCTAAAGCATCATTTTTTTACTCACTTATAGGCTAAGGAACATTCAACGTCTGACTTAATGGATAAATGTAAGGCCTTATCTGCATAGATACATTTTTGCATACCCCAAAAGCTGTATGCAACCAGCTGTGTGATGAGATCTTTTATGCTTAGGATGTAACCTTTGTTATAAGTTGATCCCACAAACTGATGCGAGACTGAGCCAATTAAAATTTGTAATATTTATTTAGCAAGCGGCAGCAAGCAGAACAGCGCTGGGCGGCCTGGGAGTCCCACTCCACCGACGGCGCGCGCCCAGTTCCCGAAAGTCGCCAGTTTTATATCCTTCGTCTTCCAGTGGTGAACTCTGCCTCTGCGTATCTTGTTGCTGGGGGGTCATCCACTGCCTTCCTCACCTCCTGGTGGTCGTGCGATGAAGGCTTCTTGATTTCCTCTCAAACTCCTCATCTTCACAAAACCCCCCTTACTCCTCTTAGTCATGCATGCACATTCTGTTTACATAGCCGGTGGCTGGCGGTTATCTTGGCACTTCTTGTGGAACAATACAACAACCACTCACTTTTCTGATAAGGCTCATCAAGAAGACTACCCCACCCAGCAAGGTTTAAGGAACAGAGAGTTTACAGTTTATCATAATCTTGACACCTGGCTTGTCAGAGCAAATCAGGACTCCTGTGAGGCCAGTATAGCTGTTCTAGATTTATAGCCTTCTAAGAGCAGTAATTTATTAATTTATAAAATAAATTTAACAACCAGTGAAGCTTCTGCTGACTCAAAAAGAGGAAACATAGCCCCCCTTTTTAAACTGGGAAAAAAGGAAGACCCAGGGAAGTCTCACCTCTGTGTCTGGCCAGAGCTGATTCTCCTGAAAAGGGGGATTGTGTGCACCCTTAGCAAGTTTCCTGACAGCAGCAAGCTGTGTGGTGTGCTCAACGAGCTGGAGGGAAAGGACATCATCCAGAGGGACCTGGACAAGCTTCAGAGTTGGGCCCATGAAACCTCATCTTTAAGGTCCCTTCCAACCCAAATCACTCTATGATTCTATGATCAGAGTTGGGTTAGTGTCATTGCAGTGACAGACAGCTTAAGATTTACATTTACTGTTGGAGCATAAAAAAGTTTTAAAAATCTTGAAGAGCAAAGGAAGAGGCTTCCTTTGAACTTTCTACTGAAGACCTTATTCACAGTAAAACATGATTTGTACTTTGCTTTTGTAAATACAGTTGAAAGATGTGTAGTTTTTCAACCAAAAAGAAAAAACAAAAAAACAGGAGAAAAAGTATACAAAATCCGTTTTGCCTTATTGACAAGTGAAATGTAAATTACCTCCCACAGGAAGCTTCTACAATGAGACATTTTGAATTGTAGTAATATGTACTTAAGGACCTTAAAGAGCCTGTTGAAGTTGATCTACACACGTTTAATGCAAGTCTAAGCTTCTTGAAGTTCCATTAATTTCAGCTGGAGTGACTCATTACAGCCATCATGAAATCTAGTCTATCATTCTGTGAGCTTCATCTGTAGAAAAATGTCCAAATACTAGCACTTTGACCAGGGAAGCAAATCTAGTATTACCTGTGTTAGGCTTATTATAATGATCTTTACCTTCAAGGCTAGAGAGACATGCCAAGCCTGACTGAATAAGCTAACTAAGGAACATTATTATAATATGCCATGAAATCAAGCCTTGTACTGCTGTTTAACAACATACTTTTAAATATCTACGTATCTTTTTTGCAGTGTAGCTGCTTTTTTCAATAATGGTACTGCTGATTAGGTAATATTTGCAGCAAATGTAAACATCTCTTTCTTTGCTTCATGTAGCTTCCTCCTGCTTTGCAATGCAACTTGAAAAGGAGAATCATTGAGAGATTCAAGAAGTCCCTCTTCAGTCAGCAGAGCAACCCTTGTAATCTGAAATCAGAGATGAAAAAGGTACAGTACACCAATTACTACCCGTGATCTACATGAAACAATTCCTGTATTTCAGCCATAACATTTGCCAATTGAGTTGATATTTTCAGGAAAGAACGCCCCAAAATATGGTATGAAAATGATGGAAATGTTTATTATAAAATTAACCTAAATTTACACTGCCTAGAAATAAAAGAACCTATTTATTTATTTATAAATTTGTAAATCTTATCAGCAATAAAATAGTGTTAACTTCAAACCTATTGGATTTAAACCTCAATAAAAGGGAAGAAATACACTATTTAAAAAGTAAATGGTATTAAATTGAAGATGTTTGAAATGCTGAATGCAACTCTGGGCATTTCTAACTTGAAGGAAATAGTTAATAGAAATAGTTATTAGAAAGCAACAACAAACCCTGCAGTTAGAAGGACGGAGAATTCATAAGCATCCATGAACAAATGGCATGTATTTTACCAAAAACCACCGCTACAGATACGATGTATAACATGGATATCAAATGGAGGTAATAGGAAGAACATAAACAGAGGAAAGAATTAGGCTGAAGTCTTCCAGCAAGTGTTGGTATGAGGCCGTGCAATCTCTGCAAATAAAATTTAAAAATCATGGTTTTTTTAACTATGCTAAATTAGAAATCCTAATTAGAATAACAGCGAAAAAGATTCTGTCACTGATTGGCAATGGAGTAGAGGTCTTCCAACACCAAGATATTCTTCTGTTTCTGTAACTGTAAAAGCGTTAACATGCTGCAGAAATGTGTAACTGGAATTTCTTTCCTGCCTAGAATGATATTTTCATGTCAGAATTGTTGCCAGTGGATATTTTCAAAACTAGATGTTTTTAACCTTAATGACCGTATACTTGTTCACATAATGAAGCAGCTGAAGTGACTTAGGTTTCAGAAGTGCTGGGATCCCTCTAATGGGAATGATACCACTTGAATACAGACTAACAATTTCACTTAAGCCCCAGTTTGGAAAACCAGTCATCAGCTGTTTCTTTCCTAGGTTTGAGGGAACACACTTCCCTCCCTCCTTATCTTCGCACAAAGGCATAGGTTATGACATTTTATTCAGATAGTCTAAAGAACTTAGTGCTTTATATTAAGTGCACTTTTGCAGCTTGCAATGTTCACTCAGTGTTTCTGGAGAGAAGAAGGTAGAATGTTTGTAATCGTGTTCAACACTTTTTCATTAATCTAAAAAGTTTAAATTTCCTTTGACTTCTGATTTCACTGGGAAACATAGGAAAGGGTAAACTGCCAAATGGACTCACAGCTGTCTGAGATTTCAGGTATACATATTTTTTTCCCCAGCTGCTGCAAGGTTCTCCTGAACTGATTGAGCTGAACTTCTTTACAGCAGATTGGCATGCGGTGCTTCCCTCTTCAGGTGGAAACATGTTGCTTCCAGATGACAGAAAAGGTAAAGAAAGCAACAGAACCTCTGTAGTGGCATCTGTATTTCTAATACAGTGTATGGTATCAAAGCAGAAGGACTTGCTGCTCTAAAACCTGTCTTCAAAGACAGTAATGTTGACTACAGATTTTCATTATAATTTCACTTCTGTTGTACTTTTGTTTAATTCCTGATAAGATATGCAGTTTACCACTGGTGGGAACCGTCTACTAATTTAAGAGAGCATACTTTGAAATGACAAAAAAATATCTAAGAAATAACCATGGTTCATCCATGAAAATCAATAGAAATATTTGTAATGGAAAATCTCTTAGGATTTACCTGTGCTTGTATGAGACTGTTAAAACAAACTGTTTTTAAACTCTATGTTGTTCTTCTTGCATATTTAAAAGAGTTATACTGGGATGATTTAATTACCTAGCTAGATCAAGCCATACAAACTCGAGGAACTAAACACTTCAGCCTGTACCACATCTATGTAATGTAAAATATATATATATACAAACACACTGTAGAAAAAGAATAGTGTCAAATACACTTTGGAAAGCTGATATTTAGTGTGACAAGTCATGAACTCCATCTTTAATCAAATCTATCATCACTGGAATCATCCAGGGTGGGGAACCACAATTCCCTTTTCAGAGACTTGTTTCATCATGTTCCTCTTTGTGCAATGGATGTAAGGGAAATGTGCAGCCTGTTTTTGTACTTGTGCCATTTCCATTCTTCTAAATACAGGAAAAGCTATCTTGCAACCCATGGACTAGAGGACATAGTGACATTAAAACTATGTGCCAAAAGAAGGGTGAGAAACTGATTTTGCTGGCCTTTCTGTTGAAACTAGTGTATCAGTTCAACAGCTTATTGCAAAACCCAAAATAATACTAGTTGT